>APFE030532925.1:106576-153896 GCA_000404065.3 Pinus taeda
TATAGACTGACCTATTCGTTAGTAAACTCATCTTCCTCTTAAATCATGGAAAGGAAGTTATGTAAGTGCTCAAGCCAAGCCCCTTCACTTTCACCATCATACATGTGAGTGGACAAGAGATTGAAAAGCTTCCTCGAGATCGAGACATCTTCATGATTCGAAAAACACCTCGGGGAAAGAAGAATGCAAGGATCCATGAAAGATATGCAAAGGTTCAAAACTAGATGAGAGGACACTGCTTGTCATGAGGCCCTCCTTCTAGCACCAGAAATGTTGACTGTGCTAGACCCGCCAACATGTCAAGGGGATATCCCCGGTAAGAAGTCCCAATTAGACCTCAGACCATTTGGTGTAGGAGCCTCAGCAGTGAGTTGTAAGGTAATGCCTTGACTGCAATGTCGCACAGAGGCAAGTAAGATAACTATATCAGTAGCAAGGGTGTGACTAATGTAGTGAGTCAAGGAATGAGTATGACAGGTTCCAACACTTCAAATGGAGAGGAAGGGGAAAGTGAGTTATAGGTTGAAAGGGATCAATCCCAACTCGGCTAGGAACACACAACACAAAGGACATGCACAACTTCCGACAGAGCAGTCGACATGGATGCGACAGTCCCAACATACAAGGTAAGATAACATGAACAACACTCACAGATCAGTCCGAGATGAGTGTGATGGTTGATATAACAAGGTTCAGAGAAAGGTCTATCTAATGACTAGTAGAGCAGTCGACACGAATGGTGGTAGCATTAACAACATATGCAACACATTATCAATAAGATTCATATAAGTGCATACAAATCAGTTCATATACAAGTACGTAAGTTAAACAACATATATCATTAAGGCAACCGGAGAAGTCCAACTATAATAACAACATATGCATGAAAATGTGTTGGCTTTTATTATATAAAGAAGTGTAAGTCACAATCACACAATACACCATCTAAACATGCTAGTCCCATCAGTGGAACATTACAGCCACATCCTTCTGCTCCTACAAAGAGATGTACTATCTCCGTGCAGTGGAGAAACCAAGGCACGTTACAATATTGTCCAATCCTTCTTCAAGATAGTCTTAGTAGAAGCTTGGCTGACCAAAAACCTATATAATGAGTTATGAGGGAATATTTATAGCAAAGGGTGGGGTGACCCTTGACATTCCCTTTTGTGATAGTTCAATTGCCCTCATGACTCTTGACGTACTCTATGACTATTATATCCAACTGTTGACACTCGGCTTACACTTGACATGACTCAACATTACAATGCACATGTACTTATGTGAGACAATATGGCTTGAGCAAGCCTTGCAAGACATCACTGACACTTGGTCCGCTGTGGTGAGACCAACTCTTTGACATGCTTGTGATGGTGAAGTTAGTGAGTTGATGCCAAGCTTGGTCATCCATGATGGTGTGCATGCACCTCATGGTGACATCTTGTTGAAGTGAACTCTTGCCTTTGTTGCAACTAGTGCATTGGTTCGGCCCCTTCATCCAACTCGTCTGCTACCATGCACATGGTCTTCTTAGGTATGGTTGAACTGAAAACACACTAATGCATAGTGTATGTGCTGATCTTCAAGTGTGTATTGGTGGTCATGCGCATCAACTTGCCGAAGTGCATGTTCAGCCCCAGTTGGACTTGCTTCTTGTCTTCGCTTGGTGAGTGTGTTGAATGGGTTAGATTACATGCATGTGCTCAACGACGTGTGTGCTGCTAGATCCTTTGCATGCGATCAACAACACTACTCACCATGTTTTCTCTATGTCAGTTGCTAGAATGGATCCTTAACTTATACTGGTGCAATTTCATCCATGAGTGCATGTTGTACCCATTGTTGTTCCTGTTCTTGTTGCAACTCATTGGACTATCTAAGCTACTTCATGTTCTTCCTAAGTTGCTGCTTTAGCACATATAACTCCTTTGTTCCATCTTCTGCCTTCGCGCGATCTTCATGTCGTGTCATCACTTCATAGCCTGAGTCTCCAAAGTTTCTTTCATTACCAGTGGATCTTCTTGATCTTGCAACTTTGCTCTGCCTCCATGTGGTTAACAACCTTCCTCTTTCATTCATTGTGTTCGATTCATTTTCTGTGTTCGCTACATTCGATATGTTGCCTTTAGTTGTTGTTCATGATGTTTCTTGTTGTGATGTTTCTGCTTGATGTCCTTGTCCATGAACAAATTGATGTCTTCGTGAGTAGGTAAGCTCATGGACACTTGATCGACTGCATCCCCAAGCATTCTTTGAATGGTGTTTTTGTCTTTTCTCTCTTGGAAACCATTGTACCTATATTGCTGAGAGGCATATGAACACCTGTGATATCTGGAGACATGGAAACACTCATAGCAAGAGATCTGTCAGTCAAAAACCAAAATGAACATGAGAATTGACTTACAACATACATAGGTGAATGATCATGAAGGTTGCGCAATTTTGGTCAGGAGGTCAGGAGACTGACTACACAAGGCACAGTCCAGGCTACTAGTAGACTAACTAACTACTAGAACTACAAAATACACAATCCAATTGGGCAGTTGGCTGCTAGGATTGCAGAATGCTTGATTCTAGTTGGGAAAGACTGCTGGCCAAGGGACAATTTTGCACAATTTTTTGGGCCAAGCAGCCACTGACCTCCAGAAATGTGCAATTCAGTTCAGGAGGCCAATGCTAGGCTAGAATGCGCAAATACAAGGGGGAAGGTGAGCATTCCTTATCCAGATTGCATAATGCAGCCTTGGTGAAGACAGAGACTGGGCCAAGGTTGGCCCGACTCGCTAAAGCGAAACTGAAAGCAAGTAAGTCAATGAAATTCATGGCGACACTAAGTGATAGCATAAGTGATAAACAGTGTATGCAAAACATGAATGGAAGATAAAGAAAGATTGAGAAAATAGATCAACATGCATGTGGGTGAGGTCGTTTGTCAGTTGGGAAAATGTCTGTGCATAACAGTTTCATGCATGCGACATCAGTGAGATAGCAACAAAAACTAAAATAGAGCTAGGACAAGCTAGTATACATGTAAATGGCAGCAGGCATTCAAAGAAATCAAGCAAACAATACTCATACAAGAGAAAACCCAAAGAGCGATAGAAATGCAGCACAAGGCATGGGAAGCGTGCTTACCCCAAAATAGTTGAGCTAAATGTGCCGACTGCTCCTATATGTGATGTGGGATGTTAGAGCTACAAGGTTGATGTGAGGAATGAGCTCCGCAGCGTCTAGTTTATTATTTTTGATAACATCAAGTTTGTGATGCACATACCACAAATCTAAGGGAAGCGACAATTGAAGGGAGGTTTCTAAATTGTTCCTTGCATATAAACTCAAACTGCTAAATATAGATCCCTGAAACAAGGGATGCCTTTGCATGTTTCCTTGGGAGAAGCAGCCTATGCATGCAATTCTTCTTTTCTCGATCCCAAAGGGAACCATCCAACGGAGGTGCACATGCAAGCGACTACTCGACTACTGGAGAAAAATGTGCATTTTTTACGGTAAGCTAGGCTAACTGCATAAGGGGATTGCGCAATTTCTAGGACCAACAACTAACTGTTGCACATAGTTGCACAAATCCTGGGCTAAATAGCCTTTTGATGGAAAATTTTGCACAAATCCTGCTGGGGGAGTTGGCTGGCAAGATTGCACAATCCTGGATCCCAACAGGCTGTCAGAAGGAATTGCACAATTCTTAGAGGGAATAGCTAGTTTCCCTCTAGAAATGCACAAATTTCAATAGGAAGCTACTCAACCTACAGCTAGACCAAGTCCAAGTGAGCAACCTATGAAGGGAAAAGATCAAACTGTGATCAACAGGCTGCCTTTGAGCAAGAAATACACTGAAGCTTGAGGACTTGACGAAGCAAGGCAAGCTATTATGAAGGTTGTTAGGGAGGCTCCAAAACAGGCTAAGGCTAAATTTTGGAGGATGGTTGTAGCCGCTACAACACTTAACAATGCACTGGTAGAAGTCCAACTCTCTGCATAGACCTTCTTCATGAAAAGCAAGTCTAACACCTCTAGAAGTATTGTTCAGTTCTTAGCTCATCCTAGCTTCACACTATCTTGATGTAAGATGTAGCATCTGCCAGACTCTTGCTTGATTGACACACATTCCAAGCCAAGGCAACATAGTTGTTTCGATTGGGGTTGAGGGGTATATAGGTGCACAAGCAGTATAGTTGTGAGAGTCTTAGTTTCATCTCTAGTGTTGCTCCACTGCCAGCAAGCCTAGACAGTACCCCAGTGGAGTCACATAGGGAGACAAGCATGGCTCCACTACCAGCGAACCTAGTCAGTACCCCGAGAGAGTTACTTGCATCACCTCCCTGCACAGGAAGCCTTTCTCTTCTTTCGCCTTATTCATTTTTCATTTTTTATTTTTTGACTTTTCATTTTTTCATTTTTACTATGCATAACACTTATTCATTTCAAAGGCGGAAGAGGGATCTAGACTTATTGAGATCAGAGGAGGTTTTTCCTGTAGAGAAGTTGTTTATTATATCTATGACGTGCCTGTTAAGGTTTTCCCCCTCACCTTACTCTACTTGACTGAGCTGACAAGGTTTAATCCAAAAACAATCGACTAGAGAAGGTGACACTAGTAGCATTATGTTTACACCAAGGTTCACTTTGAACAGTACATATTTTCCTTCAACGTATCATGGACTAAGAGTAACAAGTTCACCATACAAAGGCAATATGGCAGATAACCAAGTAGCGATAATTGTACAAACCCTCTTGTACTTTACCCAACTTGTTTCATGTGTCACACATGAGTTCAAGCAAACTAACCTACAAATGAACGAAATAAACAACAAAGAAAAGCAAGAGCAAAAGTAAAAATGAAAGAAAAACAAGTAAGAAAATAAGAAATCACACAAACAAGCAAGCAAAGCATGTAAGAAAACAAGCATGCAAGCAAACACTACTCCTACTCTTGTACCAACAATGCATGGGCCTGACCATCTGAAGTGATACTTCCAATCCAGCCACCGGCGCATTGGTACACCCATATGGGTGAAAGCTTGGTCCGCAAGTAACCTAGTTGTGCAGACCAACATACAAGAAAGATATGATAGTGAAGACAGCCACACTTCGTATTTCAAAGTGGCCACGGGACATAAGTGAGTGCATGTGCATCACGGACAGCCCGTGGACTTATCATGGTGATGTGTGACACTAGGTGCAACTTTGAAGCAAAAACAAACTCTTGACTGAGACATGCAAGCAAACGAAGGAAACAAAGATAACTTGTGTGTTGGAATTTCTAAGTCTGACACAATAGAAACCCTTCATGCACTTTATTCATTTATTCCTACATACTTGTTCTGTTAATTGACAAGTTATTTACCATGTAAATACTAGAAATAAATACAAGTACATGCTCAACACATTACAAATCATCAACTGAAGGAAATAGAAACCAACACACAAGTGACACCATTTTTTTGGACTAATGTCCCCAAAAGTGAGGGTTTTATTTATTAAGCAGTTTCATAATACAATTTGGGTGCCAAATACGGCCCACCCAATAGAGAAAAATCTCACCATTAGCACCTATCTATTCAGATGTAGATATTCCGGTTAAAACCCTGAATAAACACTCCGACAGCTCCACAGCTCCAAACTGCCCCACGGAACCCCAACGTCATCCTCTAGGGATGGCGTCATCCTTTCTCTGGCCCAGCATTAGCCCAGCATCACTTTGGCTTGGCCTATGTTAGCCTCTGGAGGCACTATGTCAGTCCTCTAACCCTCTGCATCACCCACGCTAGCCCTCTGAGGCACTACGCAACTCCTGGCTGCTTTTGCGTGAGCCCTGGCTGGCTCTGCATGAACCCTTGGCCGCTTATGCATCCTTCTCTTTGGCTACTACGTTGATCCTCTTGATGCTATCTCTACCTCTCTACTTCTGTATTCACTACCCTCAGCTACAACTCTGATCACTCTCTCAACTTTCTCAGCAAACCCAACCCTAGAAAGTCGAAATCTTGATCTCTTGGTGCGTTCTCCAAGTGACCCTCAAACCTCCTCTTATACTTTTCTCATTGACAAATAAATGGCCAAGACTAAGTCCCTAATCAATGGCTAATATTAGATCTGGCTTTATCCATGACTTTTGGACCATTCTAACATAATTTTATATTCATTCACATTAATATTTTAATTTCCCTAGGTTTAGACTTAAGGAATCCATTAAAAATTTTAATTATTTTAATATCTCCCAAACTGTTTAGAATCTACCCGTACCCTTTCTGGGTATTGGAGATCCCATGTGCCTTAGACTCTCCACCAATTTTCGTGGCTAGAACACATATGATGCTACCCCAAATAAACATTGCCTCTTAGCAAGGACTATGCTCTAGTAATACTCCTCACTCGGCATCACCTTGATCATCCAGCACCAGTTCCTGTGCTAATGCTAGGCCTGCTACCCCACATCCTCTACATTGGTGCATCCTATACTGCTACCCATGGCCTTGCCACTACCACTGTTGCATTCGTACTGCAACTCCCTCTACATCTGTGTTGTTTCCCATGGCCCTACCACTACAACTACTGCATCTGCACTACCACTGTTGCATCTGCATTGCAACCCCTCTCATCATGCTGCATCGTGTTGCCCATAACACTACCTTTGCTAACTATGACACTGTAACCCAGTTATTGAGAAGTAAGTAACTGGTCTCCCAAATTTAACATCTTCATCAAGCTAGAGACACTCCTGATGCTAAAGTTCCCTCTGTCACTGACAAGTGCTCCCTTTATGACCTTTCCATTGTTGCAACAACTTTGTGCATCTCGCGCCATTGTAGACCTCTCTGTGCCATTCGGCAATGGTGCAACATTATCGTGCTTCTCGCACTGCTCCCTCATGTTGTCCTAGGAATCCTGCATTGTAGCTTCCTATCTCACTCCATCCGCATTTGTCTCTATTGACATCCGCCAACACTGCTACTCCTCTTTGGGGCTCCCGTAGCAAGGTCTAATCCAAGAGGTTGTGTACCTTAAGGATCTTTCCCCTCATCACTTGTAGTATGTCTGACTACAATGCAATGTCTCCCCACTTCTGCTCAAGTGGTTTCTATGCACTCATGGCACAGTCATCATCTATCTCCTCTTCCTTCTCCACCCTTGCTGGCACAACCTTGGTCGTGGAAGCCTCTCCCTTGCTCTTCTTCCTTGGACACTGGGTCGCATAATGACCCAGATCCCCACAATCAAAGCATTTGACCTTGGAAAGGTCCTTCTCCTTTCGTTTCTCCTACATTCTCTCAAATGCTAAGGCAGCATCCACCTCCTCCTCCTTCTTGATTCTGATCCCCTTACCACTACTTCCCACCTTGCTCAGCCTTCTAATCTCTTCTTGGTGAAGAGAAACCCACATTTCCTCCTAATTTGGAAGGGCCACCCTGCCCAGTATGCTCTGGAAAAACACCTCCCAGTCTTTTGAGACTGCATTCAGGGTTGTTCTCACTATCAATTCTTAATCCAACATGGCCCATATGGAAGTCAGTTGATCCTGGATCTCCTTCAATCGACCAAGGAAGGGGTCAATCTATTCTCCCTTCTACATCTGGTATGATCACAACTAATTTTCTAGTAACATCCTTCTTTGCACAGAAGTATGCTGGTACAATTTCTTCATGGCCTCTCACATCTAATTTGTCGTTTCCTTTTCAGCAATATGTGGTACTACATGTTCCTTGACCCCGTTAAGGATCATGCTCTTAGCCCTCACCTTTGCCTCCTTGTACCTTTCTTTATCATTTGGGTCAACTGGGATAGCTATCATCCTCAAGCCGAGGTGCTTGACACGATTCCTGTCTAGAACAGATAGGATTTTGGCCTTTCAGAGTACGAAGTTTGAGGCTCCGTCCAAATTGTCCTGGCCTCTTACCATGTTCACCACCATCTCGTTGCTCCTCTACTTCCCTCCTAGAAGTTCTCTATATGAATCCCTCTGACCCTCGATTTCCCTCCTAGAAACCCTTCTGCTAATGTCGATATGCCCCCACTCCGATCCTTAGTACCGCTGCACCATTGATCCAAATTTCTTAGATAGAAACCCTCGGTAGCAACTCCCTCCTTCTTGGTCTTGCCCTGCTAGGTACTTTTCTGACTACAGTACCCCACTAGCTCCACTTTGCAACTTACCCACAACCTCCTAAACCCCACCAAATTGAAGGTTAGAACTCCTAGGCTCTACGCAACCCCGGTACCGGAAAATCAGACTCCTCTACCAACTACGTTAGCCCTCCTGGCCTTTGCGTGGCTCTGCATGAGCCTGCCTTTGCCTCCCTCAGCCTCTATGCTACCTCTTCCTGCCTCAATCTTGATAAAGTAGGCACTACATCACCCCTTCCTTGCTGCTACTCTGCTAGGAACAAATTTTTGCACTTAGGATAGTTGTTTTCTATTGTTGCTGCTCTAATCCACTGATGCCCTTAGTTCTCCTATGATCTGCAACCACGCTTTGATACCATGTTGGAATTTCTATGTCTGACACGTTAGAAACCCTTCATGCACTTTACTGATTTGTTCCTACCTACTTGTTCTGTTAATTAACAAGTTATTTATCATGTAAATACTAGAAATAAATACAAGTACATGCTCAAATTATTATTGATCATCAACTGAAGGAAATAGAAACAAGCACACAAGTGACACCGTTCTTTTTGGACTAATGTCCCCAGAAAAACCCAATGTAGGAAAACTAGTGCAGCTATCTAAGGGTTTGATTTATTAAGTAGTGTCAAAATTCAATCTAGGTGCCAAATCTGACTCACCCAATAGAGAAAAATCTTGTCTGTAGTACCTCTCTACTTGGAAGTAGATATTTTAGCTGAAACCCCAGATAAACACTCTAGCATCTCCATAGCTCCAAACTACCACACGAAACCCCAAAGTCAGCCTGTAGGGACTACTTCAGCCTCTCTTTGTCCCAGCGTTAGCCCAACATCACTCTATCTTGTCCTGCGTTAGCCTCTGGAGGCACTGTGTCAGTCCTTTGGCCCTTTGCGTCACCCACGTTGGCCCTCTGAGGCATTGCGGAGCTCCTAGCTGCTTCCGCGTGAACCCTTGGTTGCTTCTACGTCCCTCTCTCTGGCTATTGCACTAATCCTCTTGGTGTTATCTCTACCTCTATGATTTTATATTCACTACCCCTCAGCTGCAACTCTGGTCACTCTCTCAACTTTCTTAGCAAACCCAGCCCCAGAAAGTTGAAATCTTGATCTCTTGGTGTGTTCTCCAAGCGACCCTCAAGCCTCCTCTTATACTTTTCTCGTTGACAAATCAACAGATGAGATTAAGTCCCCAATCAATGGCTAATATTAGATCTGGCTTGATCCATGACTTTTCGACCATTCTAACACAATTTTATATTAGTTCACATTGATATTTAATTTCCCTAAGTTTAGACTTAAGGACTCCATTAAAAATATTAATTATTTTAATATCTCCCAAACTGTTTAGAATCTTCCAAAACCCTTTTTGGGTATTGGATATCTCGTGTTCTTTAGCCTCATCACCAATTTTTTTGGCTAGAGAACATACGATGCTACCCCAAATCAATATTGCATCGTGAACGAGTACTTGCAATGTAAGACTCCTCCAATGCATGAGCAATGGGATCATGCAGTTCGAGTGGAGGAAATGTGACCTGTGTGTTAGATGGATCTTCAATGCATATAGATGTGTGATGAGGAGCCTTGGCAGATTGAGCAATTTCATGATTGGAAATGAGACTAACCCCAAGAGAGCGAGGACCTGACATGACCATCAACTTGGGCTAAAGTGCTCGATAGTCTTGGGTGTCTCAACTTCATCATCAAGTAGATCATCATAAACCAGTGGCTTTGAAATATCAACTACGATAGATTCATGATCATGATAAAAAATGGAAGCAAATGAATCATGACTGCACGATCAGAAAAATCAATGAATTCTTCGGCATCCTCATGATCAGATGAATCAAACAGAGGGGTAGATGAAAAGTGAGCGAACTCATCCTCTATGTTTCCGAAAAAGAAAAATGAAGGATCAAGTGGATATTTAAGGAATAAATTATCCTCTACGTTTTTGAATGACGGACTAGCATCCAATGAGTCTTGTGAATGATCAACAATGGGTGCATCTGTAGGTGAAGACACACATACAAAATCATGGATGGCAGGTTCACCAAAGAAGCTTGGAAGGAATGGAGGGGGCTCAGAAAAAAGAGAGTCATCCTTCACCAAGTGTTGATGTTCAAGCTCCTACTCATACTCTTCATGAATGACAGTGCATGTTGGTTGCGCAACACCAACTCTGTCAGTGGGTTGTTCCTCGTTCACAACAAGTGAAGAGTTCGGAATGGACGAACACAAGACAGCATCATCCCGAGGAAAACATGGGTGCGAAGACAGAGGTCGAAGAAAGAATGCATATGGGAACTCGAAGGACTAACAACCAACTCTGCGTGAAAATTAAGTGGAGTGATGTTGGGAGGGTGTGAAGGATGAACAGATGTGCGAACATGATCCTCTACATCATTGGGCGATGGTGGAAATGTTGAATAAGAGGGAGGCGGATAGTCCATTGAGATAGTGCCTACTCCCACACGGGATTGTGTAGTTCCATTAACAGAGAAGGCTGACCAAGGCTTGACATCAAGTGTTCTCTTGGGATGGGCAGATTTCTTAAGACAATACTCGAACAAGTCCCAAAGATAAGTGAACTTCATCTAGCTCTCTGGAGCTTGAAACTGTAAGTCATGGAAGTGCTACCAAAAATCAATAACAGATTCATGCAGGGCCTTCTATTGCTGTAACAGTTTCCAGTCAAGATGGTCTGGATCAAAATGATGGAACATGTCTTCAATAAGATCATAGAAGTGCTGACATAAGTGCACATGGTGTCAGCCGGTAGGTTGAGCAACCAATGAAATGGGGATTTGTGAAGTGTGAATGTAAGAAGCAAACTAACCTATTCATCAATAAACTCATATTCCTCATAAATCATGGAAAGGAAGCTATGTAAGTGCTTAGGCCAGGCCACTTTGCCTTCACCATCATATGTGTGTGTGGACAAGAGATTGAAATTATTCCCTGATATGGACACATCTTCACGTTTCGAAAAACACCTCAGGGAAAGAAAATGCAAGATTACATGAAAGATGTGCAAAGGTTCAAAACTGGATGAGAGGACATTGCTTGTCATCAAGCCCTCCTTCTATTGCCAAAAATGTTGGCAATGCTAGACCCTCCAACATGTCAAGGGGATCTCCTTGGTAAGAAGCCCCAATTAGACCTCAGACCATTTGGTGTAGGAGTCCCAGCAATGGGTTGTAAGGTAATCCCATGACCGCGATGTCGCACAGAGGAAAGTAAGATAAATCTGTTAGTAGCAACGGTGTAACTAATGCAGTGAGTCAAGGAATGAGTATGGGAGGTTCCAACACTTCAAAGGAAGATGAAGGTGAAGATGAATTCCAGGTTGAAAGGGATCATTGCCAACTCGGCTAGGAACACACAACACAAAGGACATACACAACTTTCAGAAAACCAGTCGACACAGATGTGGCAGTCCCAACATACAAGGTAAGATAACATGAACAACACTCACAGAGAAAGGTTTGTCTGATGTCCATCAGAGTAGTCGACACAGACGGTGACAACATTAACAACATATGTAACACATTATCAACAAGATTCATATAAGTGCATACAAATCAGTTCATATACAAGTACGTAAGTTAAACAACATATATCATTAAGGAAACCAAAGTAGTCCAACTACAATAACAACATATGCATGAAAATGTGTTGGCTTTTATTATATAAAGAAGTGTAAGTCACAATCATACAATACACCATGTAAACCTGCTAGCCTCATCAGTGGAATATTACAGCCACATCCGCCTGCTCCTCCAAAGAGATGTACTAGCTCCGTGTAGTGGAGAAGCCAAGGTGCATTACAATACTGTCCAAGCCTTCTTCAAGATAGTCTTAGTAGAAGCTTGGCTGACCAAAAGCCTATACAATGAGTTATGAGGGACTATTTATAACAAAGGGTGGGGTGACCCTTGACATTCCCCTTTGTGATAGTTCAACTACCCTCATGACTCTTCACCTACTCTATCACTGTTACATCCAACTATTGACACTTGACTTACACTTGAAATGACTCAACATTATAATGCACATGTACTCATGTGAGACAATATGGCTTCAGCAAGCCTTGCAAGACATCACTGACACCCAGTCTGTTGTGGTGAGACCAACTCTTTGACATGCTTGTGATGGTGAAGCTAGTGAGATGATGCCAAGCTTGGTCGTCCGTGATGGTGTGCATGCACCTCATGTTGACATCTTGTTGAAGTGAACTCTTGCCTCCATTGCAACCGATGCATTGGTTTGTCCCCTTCATCCAACTCGTCTTATAACATGCACATGGTATTCTTTGGTACGGTTCAACTGGAAACACATTGATGCATAGTGTCCATGCTGATCTTCAAGTGTGTGTTGGTGGTCATGCGCATCAACTTGACGAAGTGCATGTTCAGCCCCAGTTGCACTTGCTTCTTATCTTCACCTTACTGAGTGTGTTGAATGGGTTGGATTACATTCGTGTGCTCAATGACATGCATGTTGTTGGATCCATTACCTGTGATCAACAACACTTCTCACCATGTTTTCTCTGTGTCAGTTGTTGGGATGGATCCCTAACTTGTACTAGCACAGTTTCATCTGTGAGTGCATGTTACACCCACTACTATTCATGTTCCTGCTGCAACTCATTGGACTATCTATGCAACTTCATGTTCTTCCTGAGTTGCTTATTCAACACATGCAACTCCTTCTTTGTTCCATCTTCTACCTTTGTTTGATCTTCATGTCGCATCATAACTTCATAGCCTGATTCTCCAAAGTTGCTTTCATTACCAAAGGATCTGCTTGATCTTGCAACTTTGCTTCACCTCTATGTTGTTAACAACGTCCCTCTTGCATTCGTTGCGTCCACTGCATTTGGTATATTGCCTTCAGCTGTTATTCATGATGTTGCTCGCTATGAGGTTGTTGCTTGTTCTTGTCCACAAACAACTTGATGTCTTCATAAGTAGGTAAACCCATGGACGCTTGATCGATTGCATCCCTAAGCGTGCTTTGAACGGTGTCTTTGTCTCTTCTCTCTTAGAAACCATTATGCTTGTGCTGCTAAGAGGCATATGAACACCTGTGATACCTAGAGACATGGAAACACTCATAGCAAGCAATATGTTAGTCGGAAACCAAAATGAACATGAGAACTAACTTGCAACATACCTGGGTGAATGATCATGAAGGTTGCACAATTTCGGCTGGGAGGCCAGGAGACTGATTACGAACACTATAATAGGCACACACCGGGCTGATGGTAGACTAACTAACTGCTGGAACTGCAAAATGCGCAATCCAATTGGACAGTTGGCTGATGGGATTGCAGAATACGCAATTCCAGCTGGGAAAGACTACTGGCCTAGGGACATTTTTGCACAAATTTTTGGGACAAGCACCCACTGACCTCTAGAAATGTGCAATTTAGTCCGGGAGGCTAGTGTTAGGACAGAATGTGCAAATCTGGAGGGAAAGGTGAGCCTTCCTTATCCAGATTGTGTAATGCAACCTTGATGAAGGTAGAGACTAGGCCAAGGTTGGCCTGACTCACCGACAGGCAACTGAAAGCAAGTAATTCAATGAAATGCATGGCAACACTAGGTGATAGTAGAAGTAATAAATAGTGCATGTAAAACATGAATGGAATATTGAGAAAATAGATCAACATGAATGTGGGTGAGGTCATTCGATGGTTGGGTGAATGCCTGTGAAAACAATTTCATGCATGAGTGAGATAGCAACAAAAACTGAAACAGAGCTAGGACAAGCTATTATACATGTAAACAATAGTAGGTGTTCAAATAAATCAAGAAAACTATACTCATACAAGCAAAAACACAAAAAGAGACAAAAATGCAGCACAAGGCATGGGAAGTGAGCTTACCCCAAAATAGTTGAGATGAATGTGCCGACTACTCCTAGATGTGATCTGGGATGTCAGAGCTACAAGGTTGATGTGAGAAATGAGCTCTGTAGTGTTCGGTTGATGTGAGGAATGAGCTCTGTAGTGTCCGGTTGTGACACGCATTTCCACAAATCTAGGGGAAGTAACACTTAGAGGGAGTTTTTTGAATTGTTCCTTACATGTAACGTCCAATTGCTAAACATAGATCACTAAAACAAGGGATTCCTTTGCATTTTGCCTTGGGAGAAGCAACCTATGCATGCAAGTTTTTTTTGCTTGGTCCCAGAGGGAACCGAACAACTCAGCTGCACATGTAAGAGACTACGCAACTGCTAGAGGAAAATGTGCATTTTTTACTGTAAGATGGGCTGACCGCTCAACGGGATTGCACAATTTTTGGGCCTAGCAGCTTACTATTGCCCATATTTGCACAAATCCTGGGTGAACAGCCTGTTCATGGAAAAAATTGTGCAAATCCTGTTGGGACGGTTGGTTGGCAGGATTGCGCAATCCTAGAGCCTAGCAAGCTGTCAGGAGGAATTGTGCAATTCCTCGAGGGAATGGTTGATTTCCCTCCAGAAATGTGAAAATTTTACTGGCAAGCTGCTCAGCCTGCAGCTGGACCAAGTCCAGGTGAGCAGCCTGTGAAGGGAAAATATCAAACTATGATCAATAGGCTACCTTTGAGCAAGAAATACACTGAAGCTTGAGGACTTGACGAAGCGAGCCAAGCTGTTGTGAAGGTTGGTAGGAAGGCTCCAAAACAGGCTAAGGTAAAATTTTGGAGGGTGGTTGTAACTGCTACAACACATCCCTTTGAAGAAATAGATGTTCTTTCCTTCTCAAATCTCTCCTGCAATGCCTGACCATGAACCAACCTCTGTATGGAATGCTTTGGAAATCATCATAAAATTTTGGGGTCTCATATGTAAAGTGTGAGGGTGAACACAGTGCAGCCTTATCCAAGTGCTACCATGACTAACACCAAACCAAATTTCTGACGAGTACTCATCAAGCATTGACTTCAGAACCCTTTCCACAACCTTGACAACTTCCAGCATTTTCTTGTACCAAATAATGAAGGAATCCTCGTTTATTTCCTTGCTTCTTGGGTCCCCCGAGGTTCGCCAACTCAAGTACCTAAGGGTAAGAGGCTAGTCTTCCATGATGGGAGCCAACTCTCAGCCCTCTGGTGGGCACCATTTCCACATTTCTAGAGCAACAATAAGTTACCCATAAATGAAATGAGTCGCCCACTTGTAGATATCTTCATGGGCTTTGAACAGTTCATGGAGAAGGAAGTCACACCAATTCAGTTGTGTTCCTTCTACAGATTGCTCCGCAACCGAAATTGTATCGTGCACGCACTCATTCTTGGAAAAATGACGCATTATCTTCCCTGCAATAGTGTAGCATGCGAAACCTTATATTTGAGGTGTTGATCGGCTCTATGTGTGCTCCCTTCCCTCCTCTCTGTGTATCATACTTATGGTAATAATCATTATTTCCTGTCTTCTTTGCTTTCTTGGAGGTTGTCTGGAATGCAATTAATACTGCATTTCTATTTGTTGATAATCTTTTGAGCCTCTGAATATGCACTACATGAATTCGATATTCTTTATCAAGCCAGAGCGATTCTCCATTCATTCTGCTGACAAGTAGCTTTGTGCACTACATTGTGGCCATTGTCATCCCAAGCATAGGAAGACTTCTCAAATTAAGCAATGTGGATAGTTGGATTCCTTTGAAATCAGTTTTGAATTTGATTGATAGGTTCCCATCCTCCTTCATTACCAGTTAATTGTAGACTTCACGTTTCAGGGTCGGAAACTAGAAAGAGTCTGAGAGATTGTTGTCAACTAACACAGGTTTATCATATTTCTGGTAAACTGGCTCTATCTTTACAATTCTCTCATCAAATTTGAGCTCTGTAACATATATAATATTCTTTGTCATCTTGGAGCACTGCTGGTAGACCGAAAATACAAGGGGCTTGGATCGGAGCTTGGAATGAAAGAACTTAGAACCAGACTACAAACTAACCAACTCTATGACCTTGGCTTCAGACACTGAAGAATTCAGCATTGAAATGCAGATTAAGTAGAAAAGCTTGACACGACGTTTCCAACCAGACCACCTAACTAACTACTATGGAAACTTTCCCTCTTCATACTCAATCGTGTTAATTCTACCATCGACTGAGCTGGACTTGATTCAGATGACACAAAATTGAAAAACAAAAGGTGTAGTTGATGGGTAATTATATTAATTTTATTATCATGATGGAAGATGATTAGGAATTGATTATGGATATGGATGATACTAGAAATTATTTCATAATTATTAAGAAAATGACTCCTAACATGTGTGACTCCCCCCGACCAAAATCAGTTGTGGTGGGGTGATAGAACATCTGTAATTGGAAGAGACTTAGCAAAATATTTATTTTGAACTAATTTAAATTTAGCGAATTGACTAACCAAAGAAACTAATGCAACTAGTGACTCACCAAACTAAATGACTCCTACATATGGTCTCCATTCAGAGATACAATCAATTCTGAGTAACATTGTTTGATCTATGGAAGGGTTTCAGGCGTGCACTATTCATCCATCATGGTACCAATACACCATCCAGTTGTGATAGCTTAACAGATCCTGAATATTTTACTTCCACAACAATAAACGACCATAACCAATGCATCTGTAGCTTCCCTAGGAACTTCAATAATTTTCTATTGTATATCAAAACATGTCCTCCTATCGTGAATGATTTCCCCTTAATGTGCTTGTCATGTAATTCCCTTTTCCTTTTCTTTCAACCATTTGATGGAAATCTTCCATAAACCTAGCCTCATCCAGCTCCAAAAGTTTGTCTAGCCTTTTATGAATTTATTCCTCCTCTGTCATATGAGTGGCCTAAGCTATGAAAAGGCTAAGAATGGAAAATTTGGCCAGTACCACAACCTCTTGTCCATACACAAGCTGGAAAGGTGTATTTTTGTGTAAACACTTAACAGCGGTGCGATATGTCCATAGATTCACTGGCATTCTCTCATCCCAATCATCCTAGTTGGCTGAGCATATCTTGGTCAAACCATTTTCCAATATCTTATTGAACGCTTCCACTGTACCATTTTCTTGAGGATGATATGGGCCGCTCCTATGGTGTTGTATCATGAAGTTTTGAAGTAAGGAGGAAATTGTTTCATTTATGAATTGGGTCCCCTGATCACTAGTGAGACTCCTAGGGCACCCAAATCTAGATATGATGTTCTCAAATATGAATTTGGCAGTGGTATCCGCAGTATAGTCTTTAACTAATGTTGTCTCTTCCCATCTAGTAAGGTACTATGTTGCATGAGTATGACGTGTCGGCAAATTTTTGGCATTAGGATGACATGTCGATGGATTGATAGGTCCCATAAAATCAACTGCCCATTTCTCAAATATCTGTAGTGTACTACCGGTTGTATTGGAAGTTCATCACATTGTGATGGTCTCCCAACCCTTTGGAAAACATCACAGCCTCTGGCATATTCCTTCGCATCTTTGAAAATAATTAGGCACCACAATCCTACCTAAAATACTTTCCTTGCGGTAACCTTTCCTCCAACATTTCCACCGACAACTCTTGAAAGACACTCCCATAATACATCATGTCTCCCATGTTTGAGGACACATTTGTGCAACACCTGATCAAGTCCCAATTTATACAATTTCCCCGTAATCAATTGATAATCTACAGCTCGGTAGACCATATTTATTCATTGTGTTGTTGTGTATTCCTCCAAACATTTACCTGTAGATAAAAAGGTTGCAATGTCCTACAAGTAATCTAGTACTACTTCAATCTGGAATAGATTGACATCTGGTAGTTGATCGTCAAGGGATCCTCCAATTTCTCTTGATTTTAGCCATGAGAGGTGATCAGGCCCCACATTTAATTGGCTAGGCTTAACAATTACTTCAAATGTGAATTTATGGAATAAAAAAATCCATCTACAAATTCTTCCTTCAAGTATAGGATTGTTCACTAAATACTTCAAAGCGGAATGGTTAGTGAAAATTTTGAACAGGCCTCCCAGCAAGTAATGTCAGAACATTTGAATCAAATATACCATCGTAAGTGCCTCCTGCTCAGTTGTGGTATAGTTCTTTTCTGTTGTAGACAACTTTCTGCAAGAAAAATAAATTGGGTGATCGAGGTTCCCTTCCCCCAATTGAGCCAGAACAACACCCAAAGCAATGCATAAGGCATCCGTGTGGACATGGAACTTCTTTTTCCATTCTGTGTATACCAGGTTCGATGCACTTGCTAGTTTTTCTTTCAATATATTTAGTGCAACATCACATTCTTCCAACCACATGAATGTTCATCCTTCCTTAACAAATTCTCCATAGTTGCAGTAATTGAGTCATAGTTGTGGATAAAACCTCGTGTAGTACCTTGTATGGCCCAAGGTGGATCTGAGTTGTTTTACACTTATGGGGGGATCCATATTCACAATTTTCGCAACCTTAGAAGGATCTACACATGCTCCCTCCTTGCACACTATGTGGCCCAAGAGCGTGCCAAAGGGGACTACAAATATGCACTTCTTCAAATTTAATGAGATCTGCAGCTGTCTACATTGATCAAATGTGATTCTAACAAGCTGGAGTGTTTCTTCAATAAGTTATAGATTGTTCATTCATCCATATAAACTTCTAGGAACCTGTGGATGTAATCTCTAAAGGTGGAAATTACAATCCTTGATAACATCGTGGGTTCATTCTTGAGTCTGAATGGCGTAACATGATGTGCATAAGATCCCCATTTCATGGTAAATGTAGTTTTCTTCTTGTCCTCCTCTATGATCCTAACTTGGTGATAACTAGAGAATCCACCTGTAAAAGAATAGGCTTCATTTCCTTCCACATTGTCTAAAAATTCATTATTGAATGGAGTAGGAAAAGGATCATGAACACAAGCATTGTTCAAACTACAGTAGTCCACACAAACCCTTATCTTTGTAGCGTCCTTCTTATTTTGTATCATAATTAGACTTACCCACTCTACCTCATCCACCGGGAATATAATCCCTGTTGCTAGCATCTTATCTATCTCTTTTCTCACATTCTCCTTATCCCTTGGGTTTAGTCTATATGATCGATGCTTTACTGGTTTTCCATCTAGTTTTAGCATGATTTTCATCTCCCCTAGTTTTCCCTTAGCCCCCTTCAGTTCCACAATAAACAAGGGGAACAAGTCTTCATATTCTCTCAATAGGTCAAAAATGTCCTTTGTAGTTTCCTCAACCCAATAATATCCAATTGAGGCTAGCTTTGGTTTGTCATCGGTCTCGATTTTATGTTTCTGAAACTTGAATGGGAGTAAGTGTGGAGAATCTATCACAGGTCCATCCTTAATGTCCCCTTCCCCTTCAGTTTCATTAAATGACACATGTCGTAATTCCTCCAAATCATACTCATCCAGTTCTTTGTCCACCTTCCCACACGCTACAACTTCCTAATATCTAGACTCATAGATATTCTCTAAAGTCTTCTTATCTATACACCCCTCCATTAGCTGACCCATTGTAAACAGAATCCGCTTGATAGCCTACAATGCCTCAGTTAGCCTTTTTTCACTATCTAAGAAAGAAAATTTGCTGACAAACTGATCAGCCAAACTATCTCAATCTGCAATCTATCTCCTTATTTCATATTGTACATACCAAGCTTTTGGAAAGGTACCCAAGGTGTGTATACAACCATGCACCCACAACTCCTTTGGAACTCCATCTTGGTTCCATCTATCCTTACAATTTTTCAAATGTCGTTGAGCATCAAAGTCCCCCCTGTACTTTATGACATCTTGAGGGGACTCCCCCGCTTGTTTGAATCTTACTTCCATTCCTATTTTGATCTTCTCACATTCTTGGAAGTAGTTGCGGTGAAATCCTCACCACCTTGCTGGTGTATCTTGTAATGTGACACTTAGTAGAGGTACTTTGTTCTCTTCAAGAACAATTTCATCAATCTAGTTGATAAACGAATTGATTGAATCTATAACATTAAAAATAGGGAAGTTTCGTATCTCAGTTCCAATCCAATTGATCCAACTAATTATGGTTGAACGTCTAGTGTTGATTTTGTATCCACCCTACTGGGAATCATCCCAAGCCACTTTTGAGCCAACCTCCTAACTCTAAATGCTCTGTTAGATGATATCCCCTTCATTCATTGGGTTGATGTAGTCCTCCCTTCTTGTTCTTGTTAGTATATACAGTTGATCCAACAATCCAGACTCTTCCCTGTCATTTGTTGGTTCTATGAATCTTGGTCAATTATAGGGGTCTAGAGGTTGAATAACCCTCACCCCTTATACCTCAAAACTCGTTAGTTCCTTGTTCAAATCGATTATGGTGTAGTTCTCAAAGGCCTAGTCTATCCTAAGAAACATTGGGTAGGGATCCTTCTCCCCCATAATGTTTATCACTTCAAAGTCTACATGGTTTTTCACCCTCACCACATCCACTTCCACGCGTTTTAGTCACTCAATCGAGAGGATACAATACTAATTCAACATATGCAGTTGGATTGGAGAAAACATCAACTGAGGTTTTCCCGGGTCTTCCCATGTTTTTCGTGGCAAATTGTTGACATATGAGCCTAGATCCAACATAGTGTCCTTAATCTGGAACCCTATAATCTGAGCATCAATATAGAACTCTCTTCTCATTCTCTTCTTGTTCCTGCACACCCACCTATAGTGTCTTTTAGGTAGGTTGGTGGAGATGACTCCTCCCTCAACTGCCCCATCTAGGATAGTCGCTTTCATCCTTTTCTGCAGCTTCCCCAACATTTGGTCCTCGTTCACGATTTCTAGAAATAATATGAACCATTCTTCAACGGGTCAGATGTTAGACTATGGTAGGTCTGAGCTCTTAGCTTTAAGATATTATGGTTGCTCCTTTTGTGGCCCTCCACCTCTTGTCATATTATTGAATACATTTTTGGCTTCCTTGTAATACTGCTTCTACTACTCAGGGTTATATCAGTTCTTAGGGGAGGCCAGTCTTATAATCTTGGGTTGTTTCATGGCTCCCAGGTCAGCTCCAATATTTTTTCATCCACGTGTGACTATATTGATAATTGAGAGGGGGGTTGCCTCTGGAAATCTTGGCTCTGTATTATAGAGGTTTCTCTCTTCCCATCTTACAATTCATTCCGAATAGTCATGTATTGCATGTGCATTGACCCTGCACTGAGAGCAACATGGTCTTCTTCATAGTGGGAAAACCTACACAACATGCCCTTCCTTATCATAGTTGTAACAACAAACTAGGCCTCTGCCTCTTTTCCTCCTCCCTTTGTTCCTCCTCCTCCTTGCCCTCGAGGATTCTCATTTACTCAGAAGGTCGATCGATCAAACCATCATCTAGAGCATCCAGTGCCATACATTGATCAGTATGGTGAGTTGTTGAAGCACAAAATTCATAGTAAGTGTTATTTGGAACATTGAAGTATTTTTACAGTATCATGAATTGACGAGGGGGTGCTCATATCCCCTGCATACCTCATAGTACTCTGGTTGCACTAAACTCTGCTAATTTGGGAACACCTAAAATTGGTTTCACCCTATATATAAATCTTGTGACCCTATTTGCGCAACTCTTGTTCTAGGTGTAGACCCAAGTGGTCCTACTGGTGTAGACTTGGTATTTGTGTTGGGCACTGGAGAAGGCATGTTATTTTCATTTACCTTGTTATCTTTTCTTCAAGATTCACAACCTTTTCACATCATGAGCTAAGTATATGGTAGAAAAATATGATAAAATCTAGAAGGTTTATATGGAATGTGAAATGACTAATAATTACCCTTTTTCTATGCAGGAAGAGGAGAAAACAAAGGACTGTCATCCCAAAGGAAAGAACGAGACCAATTTATTGTCCCTTTGGCAGGGAACCGCACTCAAACAAGGCAATCCAAATTAGAGTGTAACAGCCGGAAAAAGGAAAAGGAGATCTCCAATCGGCGCAAAAGAACAAAAAGATAACTACAAGTTAATAGCTTGACTAATCCCTCAGGATCCTTTGATCCTGAGGGATCTCTATCTTAACAATCTTCTGCATTATTGATATTGTTGTTTGGCCGTTATAAAAAGGGGTAGCACTATTAGCTTTGGGGGAGAGAAAACTATTGTTATTTTTATGAAATTTTCCTTGGGACTTGAACTTTGATCATCGACTCTCTTTGAAGAGCGAGTCCTTGTAACTCTGTTTCACATTTTAATATAAAAACCTCGTTGTTGTTCTATCATTGATTCTAGAGTAGCCTGAAGCAATGAGTCCCTAGAGGCTAAGGCCCTAGCCCTGGTAGATAAATTTCTCCTGTATCATATTTTTAATTCATGTGTGGTTTGATTTCTTTCTTTTATTCTACTCAGTAATCTGAAGTGCTTTACTGTTTTACATATCAGCTCTGTTATACTTGATTAAATGCTATGTTATCATTCTAACTCTGCATCGCATTAGTGTTCCTTCTGACAAATCATATAGCATTGTTGCTCTTTACAGATTAACCGAGTTGTATATTCTTAAATCAGTACTACTATATGATTTACTCTTAAAATCGTGACTGTTGTTTATTCAGAATTATTGTTTTGTTACCATTGTTGTTCTGAAACAATCATCGTCCCGAAACAATTGTTGTTCCATTACAATTGCCTATTCTATAGTTGTGATTCATGTGTACTGTATCGAGCTCAAATTACTATTATTTTTACTGATTAAGTGTGTTGTATGTTTAAATTAGGTAGTTGTACATTTCGATTTCAATTGCTGCTCTATACTTTATTTCTGAGAGTCTACTGTTCCATTTCTGGTTGTTGTTCAAATCGGAAGCTGTTACTTAGTTCCCATAGATTATAATTATTGTTGTATTTATTACCATAGGTTAAGGTGTTGATGTTCAATATTATTCATAAAGATAGTTGTTGTTCCATTTCTTGCCATTTGAAGATCATCATTACTTTGGTGTGCAAAAGGTTTGAAACTGTAGTGAACATTGACCTATACTCTCTAGTTCCCAGTTTGACGATCCTTCTTTTGAGTGCCTTTTTAATTGCATCAGTTTACAGAGGGAAGAGTTATTGTTACTATACCCTCGACTGATAAATTGTTATAGATTTCTGAACACATGATTTGAATTCTAGGTTTCTTTCCGCAAATAGACTTCATTTCAAGCCCCCATTTACTCTTGTATTGAGAGCACTATACTACTAGCATTACTCTGACAAATGACCGCCTCAAACTGAGTACACTCTTTGAAATAACAAATCGTTCCTAGATTGACAATTAATGTAGGGTAAATAGAGGTGAAAAAGACCCTTTTTACTTCTCGACATTTTGGTACCGTTTCCAGGGAAGAGTGTAGCCATGTGTCTCTTTTCCAAATTAGTCTAAGAACTTGCTAGGAAAGAATTGTGTTTTCAAACAGAAGGTAAGAACTTGCGTGCGGAGCATGTAATAGCCCTGCTTCCCCTGCCTGCTTTCCTGTAGACTTGTTGTTGTTTCCTTTGGGTAGAAATTAGTAGTTGATTCGTGTGCATGACTAAGTAGAAAAAGCCAGAAAAGAATCCCAAACCTCTACCCAAGCTTGATAAAGCTAAGGGGCCGGTGACCATTGGCCGATCAACCTTTATAGACGAAATCCTTAAGAAAGCAGAATCTTAGCCTTCAGTAGGGCCTAGAAAAGTCACTTCTAGACAACCTACTAGTTCCTTTCAGGCCACAGGATCACCATCTGTAGCCTTTGCTGAGGTGCATAGTCACACTAAAGAGCAGGATTTTCATGAAATTGAGAATTCTAGCCCAAAATCATTGCAATAAGGGAACCTTAGCAACCTCTGTGAAGAGGGAGGAGAAACTAGGGAAACTAAAGAACAAAGATCTCCTCTTGGGATAATTCTGCCATTAAGCAACCCAGATAAGGGAAGTTTTGCAAAAATCATCCATAACGAAGTTGAAGAACCTCAAGAGCTATAATCTCCCCAAAAATTAGGAACTCTCATCATCCCGGATAAAGGAAGTGTTGTTAAGGCCATTCCTATTAAATCCAATCCTCCTCGTCAACTTAGGAATACCCTCCTAGATATCCCAGAAGATTATTGACACATATTTGACCAAATGGCCCAAAACCAACCAAACACCCAAACTTCTACACTGCAATATCCCATCGTGGACACTGCAGCTAATGCTCCTATGAAAGCAATTTCTCTCTAGCATATCCCTACATTTCATGGCCTTACATCAGAAGACCCTGATGCATTCTTATTTGAATTTGATGTATTGTGTAAAGGTTATGATTATACGACCAACCCCCAGAAACTGAAATTATTTCCCTCTACATTAAAAGGAGTTGCTTTATGATGGTTTATGGGGTTGGGTGGTGGTGTTATAAATAACTGGGATCAAATGAAAGAGTCTTTTCTAAAAAAATATTAGGATTATTGTAGGTCTAGAGAGTTGAAATATGAAATATTTCAGATGGTGGCTAGACCAAATGAAACATTAGAGGAATATGTCGAGCGTTTTCAGTATAAACTTCAAAGATCTCCTTATGCATCATTACCCTTACCTGATAATGTATTGAAAATTGCATTAATTAGAGGAATGAAGGAAAAATGCATTGAAACATTAAACATTATGGGAAAAGAAGACATTTACCAGGAAAATTTTACTGACATCATTAATTTATGTATCAGGAATTCAAGAGGCAGTGCAAAACTAAAACCAGCAGAACATGATCGGTTTAACAGAATTTCTGCAGAAGGAGTAACTCGTGTAGAAATTGGAAACTTATTAGAAAATTTTAAAACCGACATATTAGGGACTCTGACAACACAACTTGATATTATGCAAGCCAAGCAAAAGCAAGCATAGGCAGAACAAAACTTGGCAATCTTCTGTCCTACGTGCAAAAAGAAACATAGCCACAAAGAATGTCCATTTGATGTGGTTCAAATCTCTACCATTTGTACAAAAGATCATTCTACGGAAAGTTGTCCCTCACATCCTGGATTGAAAGAAGTATACAAAGAAGCGGAGGAAGAGCCAGAATTGGTGTACCTACTTAATCAACGATGTCAATGGCAGCCACGACAATCAGGTATGTTTCCTGATCTAGCTTCTTCTTTTCAGCCTCCACAATATCATGCTCAAAAATATTGTACTATGTGGCAAAATCAATCTCCATTCTCAAATTGGTCACAACAACCATTTCCTTCATCATCACCATGGCCGAATCCAGCAAGTCAACCCAATTGGCCAAATTTTCCCTGTACCCCACCATATTAGAAAAATAATGTATATCCACCGCAATGGTCCCCTCCTACTTCACAAAGTCAAGCCTGCAAACAAACTGACAAAGACCGATGAATCCGCCAGTAGGAACCATTCCATTCCCTCAACCTACATTGCCAGCATTACAACAAAACCCCCAGTCTAATTTAAGACCACAACTCCTAGCCCAACCTAACCCTAATCCCAATAACGGACCAATCCAATCTATTCAGATAATTGAAACACTAGACATAGGAACCGATCTAAGGGAGTGTAATGACCTTCAGTTGAGATCTAGGCGCATCATTGAAACAAACGAAGATAAAACCGCTCAAGTTGGAAATCAGTTACCTATAGAACAACCATTGCAAGAAGAGGATGTGATTAGACAACAAACTCATAATCAAGTAATCACATCTTCTCCTCCATTCCTAGAATGATTAATTATACCTCGACCTACACAACATCCTAATTTTGACATTCTCGGAGAACTTAAAAATCTGTACATAAAAATCCCACTCCTCCAAGCCATCCAAGATATCCCAATATATGCAAAGACCATCAAGGAGCTATGTATAAAAAGACCAATGAGGAGAATAACAAATAACCCGAGAGTCCAAGTAGTTGGCACTTTATCCAACCTATTATTAGGAAGAGAAACACCCGTTAAATATGAAGACCCAGGAAATCCAATAGTAACACTACATGATGTCATGGTATCTATTGATTCCTGGGAGTATACTACTGACTTTCTGATAATAAACCCCAAAAACTGACTTGATGGACATCCATTGATTTTAGGCAGACCTTGGTTTGCAACTGCTGACACTTATATTAGTTGTCGACAAGGCAGTATGACCATAACTAGAGGGGCTAATATCAAGAATCTAGTCTTGTATCCTCCAGCCCAGCCAAGTGTCACAATAATGAAAACTAACAAGCATCCTATATTATACCTCAATGAAAATATTAGATCTCCATTAACCATAGAAGATGCCCTCGATTTCAAAGATCAAACAGAGGATGATGTTATTAACAACTTTCTTAGCCATGCTAAATCTAGATCCCACATACAATGACAGATGATAGAAGCAACATTTGATAGTGAATTAGAAGAGGATCCTCTCAAAGATAAAAACGATCAAACAATACCTACTACCTCTGTATCAAATAGCAAAACTGTAGAAATCGAGCCGGGAAAAACTTTGAACATTAATGGCAACCTAACTCTAGAACAAGAACAGAAGCTAATTCAGCTGCTGAGAAAACATAAAGAAGCATTTGCATGGGATTATCCTGACATGAAAGGAATTGATCCCCAGTTATGTACACACCAAATTTACATAGAAAAGGATGCAAGACCTGTTCGCCAACCACAAAGGAGACTTAACCCTCACCTAAAGGACATTGTAAAAGCTGAACTTCAAAAACTTTTAGATGTGAACTTTATTTACCCAATCTCCGATAGCAAATGGGTCTCTCTGCTTGTGGTGGTACCAAAGAAGAATGGAAAATGGAGGATTTGTGTAGATTATAGATAACTGAATAATGCAACACAAAAATACCACTTTCCCCTTCCATTTATTGACCAGGTATTAGATACGTTAGTAGGAAAGAAATTATTTTATTTCTTAGATGGCTTCAGTGGTTACAATCAGATCTAGATTGCCCCTGAAGACCAAGACAAAACTACTTTTACCTGTCTTTGGGGAACATTTGCCTATAGATTTTTACCTTTTCGCCTATGCAATGCCCCTACCACATTTCAAAGGGCTATCCTCAACATTTTTTTAGATTTAATAAATGAAGGGCTCGAAGTATATATGGATGACTTTACACCATATGAAGATGATTTCGACCCAGCATTGGACACACTAAAAAACGTGTCGCGGCGTGCATTGCCACCAGGCTCTGTCTGAGCCATGAAAAATGCTATATGATGATGATTGAAGGACTTATTCTAGGCCATTATATTTCAGCAACTGGAATACAGGTAGATCCAACCAAAATTCAAATAATTTTGTTAATATCTACTCCTACCACTCAAACAGAGGTACGCAGTTTTCTCGAATTCTCTGGTTATTATAGAAGATTTTTAGAACATTTTTCTCATATTGCTACACCTTTATATGCACTAACAAGGAATGTTGACTTTGTCTGGATAGAAAAACATGATCACGCTTTTGATAATCTAAAAAATATTGTGTCAATAGCCCCAGTACTCCGAGGACCAAATTGGGACCTACCATTTCAAATTTCATCAGATGCTTCAGACACAGCTATTGGAACAGTCCTTGGGCAGGAAGAAGATAAAAAACCATATGAAATTTATTATATTAGCAAAAATTTGTCACCTGTTGAATTGAACTATACAGTGACTGAAAAGGAATTTTTAGCTATAATACATACCGTTAATAAATTTAGGCATTATATCACTGGATATCCTGTTATTTTATATACAGATCACTCTGCCATAAAATATTTAGCAAATAAATCCATTACAAATGGTAGAGTAACCAGATGGCTGATTTTATTACAGGAATTCGATATCACAATAAAGGACCGACCAGGAAAGGAAAATCCTGTAGCTGATTTTCTCTCACGAATGCCAAAACCAGTAGATAAAGCAGTGGTCGAAGATCAATTTCCAGATGAACATATGTTCGTTGTTACTATTCAAACACCCTGGTATGTTGATGTTGCAAATTATCTAGCAGTAGGAAAATTACCGAAACATCTGACCCCCAATGAACGAAAGCAGATTGTCCAGTGAAGTACTCGGTTTTCTTGGATTGGGGGATACATGTTTCATACAGGGGCAGATATGCACATCAGAAGATGTGTCCGTGAAGATGAAATTTCTGACATCTTGAAAGCTTGTCACGATGGACCATGTGGCGGACACTTCGCAGATCGGAGAACTAGTCACAAAGTGCTACAAACAGGGTATTATTGGCCCACAATCTTTAAAGATGCAAAGAAATGTGTTCAAGATTGTGACGGCTGCTAGAGAGCAGGACGCCCTGGACAGGCTGATGAAATGCCCCTGAACCCACAGCTAGTTATTGAACAATTTGAATGATGGGCGCTCGATTTTTTTGGTCCAATTAACCCGTCATCAAATTAGAAAACATACATTCTGGTACCAACAGAATATGTCACCAAATGGGTTGAAGCAGAGGCATTGTCAAGAGCTACAGAAGATTTCCTCATACAGTTCTTGTTCCACATATTTGTGTGATATGGCCTCCCAAGTGATATAATTACAGATGGAGGACCTCAGTTTGTTGGTAATAAAATTGTTGCCACACTAAAAAATTATCATATTCAGCATAAAATTACTACTCCATACCACCCACAAGAAAATGGTCAAATAGAGAGCACAAACAAAATAATAGAAGCAATACTAACAAAAAAATTGCATCACACAGACGCAATTGGGCTACAAGACTGCCAGAAGCACTGTGGGCATACAGAACAACATGGAGAAGTACTACCGGTTATTCACCATACCAGCTAGTATTTGGAAAGGAACCCATCTTTCCAATAGAATTTGAAATATAGACATTACAAACAGCACAAGAGGTCGGTCTAGATTTAGACGAAGCCCAAACTAATAGATTATAGCAAATCAATGACCTAGATGAAATTAGGCTCTCTTCCCTTCAACATACTACGTTAATTCAATGGCAGTGAGCCAAATGGCATGACGCCCTCATTAAAAAGAAAGTCTTCCGCGAAGGAGATTGGGCACTCCTATACGATTCCAGGTTCCAAGATTTTCCCAGGAAACTTCAGACTCGCTGGCTGGGACCATACAAAATCCAGAAGGTACATGATAATGGCACCATTACTCTAACCACTATTGATGGACCTGGACATACCTTTAAAGAAAACATCCACCGAGTTCGATTATATCACAAACTGCTTACTCGGGAATCCTTCTACCAGCAACTTCATGAACACTCCGACATGCAGATTCTGGTTGAGAAAGAGAAATCTTCCTCACCGTTGGATCATTGAGTATTTCTACTGTACATAATTTTTTTCTTGTATATATTTTTCATTTGTATAGCATTTGCGCTTTGCTGCTCCTTTCGAAAGGAATAGCATTTTCACCATTCTATTGTTCCTTTTACAAGGAATCGGATTTCCATCGTTTCAATGTTCCTCTTCGGAAGGGAATAGCACTTGCATTTTTTTGTTGTTCCTTTTCCAAAAGGAACAACGTTCTTCGTGTTCTACTATTCTTTTTCTAAAAGGAATAGCATTTTCCATCTTCTATTGTTCCTTTTTCCGAAGGAACAACATTTTTGTATCCTGTTGTTCCTTTCCCAAAAGGAACAACATTTTCGTGTTCTATTGTTCCTTTTCCAAAAGGAACAACATTTTTTGTCTTCTGCTATTCCTTTTTCCGAAGGAACAAAATTTTTGTGTTCTGTTGTTCCTTTTACAAAAGGAATAACATTTTTCGTGTTCTATTGTTCCTTTTCCAAAAGGAACAACATTTTTTGTCTTCTGTTGTTCCTTTTTCTGAAGGAACAACATTTTTGTGTTATGTTGTTCCTTTTCCAAAAGGAACAACATTTTTCGTTTCTGCTACTCCTTTTTCCAAAGGAACAACATTTTCGTGTTTTTCTATTCCTTTTTCCAAAGGAACGATTCCTTTCTGTTGTTCCTTTTTCCGAAGTAACAACATTTCGGTGTTCTATTGTTCCTATTCCAAAAGGAACAACATTTTTCGTCTTCTACTGTTCCTTTTTCCGAAGGAATGACACATTTTTGTTTATGTTGTTCCTGTTCCGAAGGAACGGCCATAGAAAATTTTAGGGGCAAATGTTCGCCCTTTGGCAAAATTAAGGGGTTTTAAAGTTTTAGTGGGCGAATATTTTGTAACATAGTACATTTTTAAAAATCACCTCAAATAGCCCACCTTATTTTAAGGGAGAGGCTAAAAAAGGTAAATTTAGCCCTTGAAATTAGGAGTTACAACCTTCCATTCGCCCATTTTCAAGAATAGGTTTTATTTAAGTGAATCCATTCGCCCATTTTCAAGAATAGGTTTTATTTAAGTGAATCCTATGGGCCAAAGGCCCAAATACCATATTTATAAAAGAGGTATGGTAAATTAATAAACATATAAATAAATGAGAAGTATGGTAAATAAATAAAACATTTTTTAATTTACTCCATAAGTCACCTTATATACATGCAAGGGTGTAAACAAATAAAAATATAAGTAAAGTGGAGGTATGGTAAATAAATAAAACGTCTTTTATACTTACTCAAAAGGTATGGTATATAAATAAAAATATAAATAAACTAGATGTATGGTAAATAAATAAAACCTCTTTTTATATTTAGTCCATAACCCTCGTTCTATTTATGAAGGCTCAAGAAAGAGGTTTTATTTAAGTGAATCTATGGGCCAAATACCATATTTGTAAAAGAGGTATGGTAAATTAATAAAAATAGAAATAAATGAGAGGTATGGTAAACAAATAAAACATTTTTTTATATTTACTTCATAAGTCACCTTATATTTACCAACACTAAAAAAACACGTTATATTTAGGTGAAACCTATGGGCAAAATACTATGGGACAAATACCATGGACTAGATTGTTATTAATACCATGCAAAAAAACATTATTAACCCTAATATTAGTATTAACAAAAATAAAAATGGCACATGGTATTGACCCATGATATTCACCTAGAATGTAGCCTATTTAAATGGGGGAATTAAACCAGCTTAGATCCATCTTTACTCTGGATCTACTAACCCCCGAGAGGTATCAAATATCGTGATGATCCATCTTTACTCTGGATCTACTAACCCCCAAGAGGTATCAAATATCGTGATATGCAAACTAGCATAAAGTGAAAAAATATTTGATCCCTCTCGGGGCTTGGTGATCAAGAGTAAAAATGGATGTTGTAATTTAATGTATGTTAAACATTTTAGCTTGGTTAAAATAAAATAAAAGTCAACTATTAATTTTATTAATTTTTATAAATTACTAATACTAATTTTTAAGCTCCAGGTTTATGATAACCATGGTAATACTAATATCTTACCAAGATTTTATAATTGAGTAAAATATTCGCCATGCCTGGTGAGAGATTCACCAAAAAATTATATATACATATTATATTATTGATAAAATCGCCTTACATTTTTCCTATATACCATAGAGATTCGCCCATTTATTATACTTATAAATTTAGGGGGGGTTCTTAAAATTTTCCATGGGAACGGCACATTTTCGTTTTTGTTGTTCCTTTTTCCGAAGGAGTAGCGTTCTTGTTTTGGTTGTTCCTTTTCCCAAAGGAACAACATTTTTGTTTTGCACGGCACGTTTTTCTTTTCTGATGTTCCTTTTTGCGGAGGAATAACACTAGTGTTTTCTGTTGTTCCTTCTTGCGGGGGAACGGATTTTCTATCGTTCCTTTTTGCGCAAGAACAACATTAGCATTTTCGTTGTTCTTTTTCGAAAAACACAGCATTCTTTGCATTTTTCTTGCGCTTGTTTTCTTTGCTGCACAACAATTTCAAGTTTTTTTACGATTTTGTATATAGAACTTATCTTATCTTTTTATTTTCGTGTGTTTTATCATTCAGATCACTTCTAAAACACATCTATACACTTATGCAATGAATATGAGAACTAGAAGATGATGAAATCAGTAAATTACATAAAAAGTCGCTATCTTTACAAGAATTTGCTCTGAATTGATAAGAGAAAAGAGGAAAGGACACAACTATTGATTATCTTGTTGTCACTGTTCTACTAATACCAGTATGATTGGTTATCTTTTATCATGATGGTTCCTTCTAAAATTTCATATTCCTTTTTGACCATTATTAAAGAATAAGAATGAAGGGCATATTTTTCTATTGAGATGCTAATACTTCTTCCACCATCCCTACTCTTAAGGAGTGTTGAACCACCCTCTATGTATAAATAAGGAAAAGTACCTTATAAAAAGAGAAAAAAAAAAAAAAGTAAAATGTTGACATAATTTGCTAACATGGTTTGTCAATGAAGGATAGGGGGTCTCATTGGGAGCCAGCCTACCATGATCATAAGGAAGAAAGTGAAGTGGCATTCCCATTATGGCCACCACACCAGGGAAATGATCCAAGAGGCACATTATAAAAAAAGAAAAAGTCCTTGGAACTAGAGGTCTCATCACGAACCGGCCTGCCCACCTTTCACTCCTTCCTAGTGAATGGCATTATGATTTATCTGGTTACCAAGCCAACATAATGGCCTCCATTTTGACATTCCACAATACTTTCCTGAACATACACAAAGGATCATGGTTACATGGGTGAAATAAACAACTCTGTCAAGGTTATGGACACATGTGGGCAACAGAGCTCTGTTGATGGTATTGAGGTCACATTCTTTATACACCAATAGCACTTTTTAATCCCTTCTTCTACCTTTCTAAAGGATCAAATAACATTATGAAAATAATCCTTTCGAACCTCTAATACATGAAATTTGTTACAATCAATCATGACAGAAAAATTTGATCGTGACTGCACTGAACTTTTTGTGCACATCAGCTGTGCTATCCTCCAAATCTCGCATCATATCACGGCGTTTTCTTATTTATTAAGCGATTCTATAATACACCTCGATTTTGGAAATCCGCTTGTTCTTGTAAACATGGCATCTCGATATACGCTACTCCTTTTTAACTCTACATCACATCAGTCCACCACGTCGCCCCCTCATTTGACGGCCGAGGACGACTATCCCATTACAGGGGGGGAGCAGGTGACCTCATAATTCACTGGCATATGTGTCAGTTTTTCATTTGGATAACTTTTACTCGGGAATAGCAAGGCTTAATGATATATCATTTTTCAATTTGCATGGCTTGTTGTTTCAAAATTATTTCCGCGTTATGCTCTACAACAATTAGCAAGTAATTTGAACTCTAAACTAGCTTGTTGTTCCGTCATTTTTTTATGTGGTTGCTAACAGCTTGAATAGCCTATTGTTCCATTGCCATCTCCGTGTTTTTTTTACAGTTTGCTAAGCATGGGAGGAAGATCAATTCGTAGAGAACCGTGGGCAGAATTGGCAAAGATCGTTCAGAATTACATTACCTATGAAGGAAAAAAAGACATGGTAAGACCACGCCACCTTAAGCTTTTAGCTGTATTAAAACAGAAATACACTGTGAATTTGCCTGCGTTTTTAAATTCTTTACTACATGATGTTGCACGAAGCATGAAAAACTCTCGCCATGTAGAATTGGTAGTAATTCATCACGGGTTGATATGATTGATAGTTAGCTACAGTCTTGCTCAACAACAGAGCAGCTGGGAAGAGCTAATTTTTACAATAGACGGGGGACTGGCTTTGCTAGCCCCCAAACGAAAGCATACAACAAATACATCAAATAGACCATTGAAATGGAGGAAATCCATCAGATGGGCATGGATCAGAGGAAGGTTGGAAAATTACCAAGGGAACACTAGTCAACCGGTGGAAGTAGTTGATTCAAAGGACGAGCAACCCCCGCAATTGGAAGGAGGAGAGAACGAAAGAAAATTGAACAATGAGGGAGAAACATAAGGAGAAACCGAACAATCTGGGTAGGCTGAAGAAGAAATAGAGAAATGTGAGGCGTTGCAAAATCTGCTGCGAGAGGATGAATTGGCCCAAATTCTAGCCAACATGGGAGAATATACTCAACCTCTCAACCCACTAAACCTCCACACTGAATAAGAGCCACAGGAGCACTTTGTTCACGATAAGAGTGCATCCGAAGAATTATGCGACGAGGAAGAAGAAGAGAAGAATAATTCCAAGCATGATGAAAGTGCATCTAGAGAGAAAAATGATGAATATGAAGAAGAGGAACAATTTGTTCCAAGTCAGAATACACCCAAAGAATTTGATGAGGAAGAGAGGGGAGAAGAAGTTACCCAGGAAATTGCAGAACAAGCTAGGGTTTCTACCCCCGAACAACCTGATCAGCAGAATAATGAGGAAGTACCCCAGGAGAAAAATCAAGAAATTGATCAAGAAGAAAGTCCACGCCCGAGTGCGCGAACAACTGTTCCTTCCAGTCAAATGGAGGAAATCAAAAGATTACAAAATGAACAGCAAAGACTACTTAATGTAATTGTGTGACTTCGACAACAAATCAGGATTCTGAAGATAAGGAAGAGAGCAAGAAGGACCTCGGCGGTAAGTCATGCAACCATTCCAGCGAAACCCCTTAGAAAAAAGATCAAAAGGACTCAGGTCCATCCTGCAGTTCAAAATCAAAAGGAACAGCATTCGGCTATTACTCATGTCGAAATTTAAACAGATGACATAACAACCTATGATAAGGAAATTCTGACAAAGGCACAGTCCTCTAAATAAGTTCGAACCATAATTACGGAACGACGCAATAAGAAGATTCAAGTGAACCTTCCGCCTACAACTACTATGTGGGATAGTGACCCGAGGACAGCAACCCTATGAGAGGGTTTGATGCAAGCTTAGCAAGCAGTAGAAAAACTTACCGAACAAACTGTCCCGCGAGAGAAGTATGAAGAATTATAACAGCAGCTAAGGAATGTCAATTTATCCGAAAGTCAGGCTTTTGAAGAATGGCAAAAGGAAGAAGAAAGAGTCACAAAGGTAACTCATAGGCTAGACACAATTATCAAATAAATGGATACCTTATGCTCTTTGTACACTGACGTCCTAGAATGTAGAGTGCTTGCTAAGAATTATGCCTTATTTTTAATGGAAAGATATTTGCAATTAAAAATTAAGGTTTTCAAAGCAGGAGCCCCTATACAAATTAACATAATTGATGATTTCATAAATTGTTGTAAGCACTATGGGGTAAAAGTTCAAAGATTATTATGCGAGTTCTATTTGCACAACCTTATGTTAGATCAAGAAACAGAGCAAAACCTCAGCCCTTTCGTTGGGGATATTCAATTGTAGGCATTTACTTCCTTTGGAGTTAATCAAATAAAATGGCTTAAAGCCTATAATGCCTTCCAAAGACAAGAAAACGGATTAGATTTATGGGTAAGAGCTAAGCCTAGAAATCCATTGCAGTTATGGAATAAACATAGGAACCTCATGAGGACTCCGGGCATGATTGAAGCATTAGGACCCATTCATACAGCAATCAATCGGCAAGGGATAGAATACTTTTTTACCATCAAATACCTTGCCATTTCCACTGCTAAATTTCGATATCAGACTTCTAATCCAAATATCCAATGCAAGGAACCATTTAATTATGAGAACTTTAAGTTAGCTGCTAAACGCTTGGGCCTGTATGGTGATCTTATTTTGAGGGCAAGGCCATCTTGGTTAGGTTATAGGTTCTGGAGTCCGGTCATTTGGCATCCCGCACCAAGATACCAAGCCTTATACGAAATGCCTGAGGGCCAGACAAGGCATCTTTTTGAAGACCTAGCTAGACATCATGGATGTAGACCTCCTCATGAGATCTCGTCTCCAGCCTACTCCCTCACCGCCTTGCATGTCAACTACAATGTTTTCATGAGGCCATGAAAAAGGGTAAGCAGGGGGATGTGTTGGGCACTGGAGAAGGTATGTTATTTTCATTTACCTTGTTATATTTTCTTCAAGATTCACAACCTTTTCACATCATGAGCTAAGTATATGGTAGAAAAATATGATAAAATCTAGAAGGTTTATATGGAATGTGAAATGACTAATAGTTACCCTTTTTCTATGCAGGAAGAGGAGAAAATGGAGGACTATCATACCAAAGGAAAGAACCAGACCAAGTTAACTACTGTCCCTTTGGCAAGGAATCACACTCAAACAAGGCGATCCAAATTGGATTGCAACAGCCAGAAAAAGGAAAAGGAGATCTCCAATCAGCACAAAAGAACAAAAAGATAACTTCAAGTCAGCAGCTTGATGAATCCCTTAGGATACTTTGATCCTGAGGGATCGCTATCTTAACAATCCTCTGCATTGTTGATATCATCGTTTGGCCGTTATAAAAAGGGGTAGCACTATTAGCTTGGGGGGGAGAGAAAACTATTGTTATTTTTATGAAATTTTCCTTGGTTCTTCAACTTTGATCATCGACCCTCTTTGAAGACTGAGCCCTTGTAACTCTGTTTCACATTTTAATATAAAAAATTGGTTGTTGTTCTATTGTTGATTCTGGAGTAGCCTGAAGCAGTGAGTCCCTGGAGGCTAAGGGCCCGACCTTGGTGGATCACTTGCTCCTGTATCATATTTCTGATTCATGTGTGGTTTGATTTCTTTCTTTTATTCTGCTCAGTAATCTGAAGCGCTTTACTGTTTTACATATCGACTCTGTTATACTTGATTAAATGATATGTTATCATTCTAACTCTGCATCGCATTAGTGTTCCTTCTGACAAATCATATAGCATTACTGTTCCTTACAGACTAACTGAGTTGTATATTCTTAAATCAGTACTATTGTATGATTTACTCAAAAAATCGTGACTACTATTTATTCGGAATTGTTGTTCTATTACCATTGTTGTTATGAAACAATTGTCGTTCCGAAACAATTGTTGTTCCATTACAATTGTTGTTACTCTATAGCTGTGATTCATGTGTACTGTATCGAGCTCAGATTACTATTCCTTTTACTGATTAAGTGTGTTGCATGTTTAACTTAGGTAGCTGTACATTTCAATTTCAATTGCTATTGTATACTTTATTGCTGAGAGTCTGTTGTTCCATTTCTGGTTGTTGTTCAAATCGGAAGTTGTTACTTAGTTCCCATAGATTATAATTATTGATGCATTTATTACGTATGTTAAGGTGTTGTTGTTCAATCTTATTCATAAATATAGTTGTTGTTCCATTTCTTACCATTTGAAGATCATCATTGCTTTGGTGTGCAGAAGGTTTGAAACTATAGTGAACATTGACCTATACTGTCTAGTTCCCAGTTTGACGATCCTTATTTTGAGTGCCTTTTTAATTGCATCAGTTTATAGAGGGAAGAGTTAATGTTATTGTACCCTCAATTGATAAATTGTTGTAGCTTTCTAAACACATGATTTGAATTCTAGGTTTATTTCCGCAAATAGATTTCATTTCAAGCATCTGTTTACTCTTGTATTGAGAGCACTATACTACTAGCATTACTCTGACAAATGACTGCCTCAAACTGAGTACACTCTTTGAAATAACAAATCGTTCCTGGATTGACAATTAATGTAGGGTAAATAGAGGTGAAAAAATCCATTTTTACTACACGACAATTTGTGCCTCGCAACCTTAGGCATTATGTAGAAACATGACCTTCCACTAAGTATGTTGTACATGATACATTTGGTTGCACTGGGCGGGCTGGTTGTAGATCCTTCAACTTCTCTGACAGATTCGCAATTTTATTTTGTAGACCAAAAATGGATGAATCAAGAGGTGTTGCTCCCCCCCCCCCCCCCCCCGGATACTCATGTCGGTATCCTTCCATAGTTGCAATTCGAGTTGCTTTCTCTAAAGCAACTTGTACCGTATCAATTTTTTATTGTGTCAATGGCATATGGGTGAGAGGAAATAGTGCTTTGATAAACTAGTCTTGTTGATGACTTGGATCTATCAGGTAGCTTATTTTATCAATTGTGTCCTTAAATATCTCCATCAACTCCCATGTGGTCTCTCCCTCCCGTTGCTTTATTTCCCATAGTTTTGAAAACCTTTGCTGATTGGTATGGGGAAGTTTAAATTCTTGTACAAAATCTCTTTTAACATCATCCACGATTGGATTCTTGTGTAACTCTGACCACTCTATGAACCATCTCAAGGCCCTTTCTCTGAGAGTGATCTGGAATTTAATTGACTTCACATCATCCGGCATCTGGTGGGCCCTCCATATGGCTTCACATAGATACCAATGTTGTTATACATCGTCATTCCCTTTACCAGAGAATGTGGGATACCTAATGAATGATCCCACCATTTTTTATTGAGCCTATGCTAGGAGTACAAATTCCCGCAACTCAGGTTGTAATGATCCTTTCAAACTCGTACCATTACTACTAGTTCCACTGCTACTAGCACTAGCTTTATAATTAGCATGCACAATATGAACTCCTATATTTTTTTATTAAATTAGATAAGAATTTATCAAGATTATTATAGGGTACCAGGGAAAGGTTGGGGGAGACACTACGTGAGCTTTAGGAAGGAAGATTGTTTATTCCTTTGGACTCATCATCTTCAACATATAGTCTCCTGATAGCAAAGTGCATGTCATCATTCAAGCTTCCCTCCGAGCCTAGGTGGCCCATTCCATCCAAAATTTCCATTTCTAACTGGTGAGGGTCGATCCCTATCACCTTCCAGACCCATGGGTGTTGTGGTCGTCTTTTCCCTTCCCACTGGACTTTATTCCATACTTTCTTCCTCTTCTGGATCTCTTAACACTGCTCTTGCTTGGTGAAAATCCTTCTGCCACCTTTTAATCACCTACATATCTATTTCCATCCATTTCTCATTTATCTACGCTCTTATATCCCTAGTCTTTCGAAAGTCATCTGCGTCCATCCTCGTGACATTCTCATAGTTCCCCGCTCAGTAGCATCCCTCCCTTTAGGTCCTTCCCCTAGTACTAGGTGTTTACGCTGCCATGCTTGGGTTTTGGAACACCAAAAAGCCATCTTCCACCATTATAACTTTAATCCACAGGGTAACCTACTTTAGTAGCTTCCCTCAAAACTCCAATCGGAACACTACTCCACCTTTTGAAAAATATTGATGACTTTCTACTGCAAACTCAATAATGTGCCCCTCCAACATGGTCTATACCTAGAAATATGCTACTCTCGTCAGATCTGTATCAAGGCATTGTAGCTTAGTAAGGTTCACTTGAGTCCAAGCACGACGAGATGGATTTTGTCCATTGGGCTTTCGTTTCACTTGAAATCCTCACAACTAGTTGTAAATTTCTTCTGGAAACTTGCACCCGAAGATCTCGTATTGATCGCTAGTCAGTCCGAGTACAGGATTTGTTCCATTAGCTTCCTAATACTTCATCAGTGAAGTTGAGATTGTTGAGAAACAAACTAGTCCACTTGCTCATTCCACCAGTTTTGTAATTCTTTCTTAAAGATCCTCGATACCATATTCCCAACCCCCTTTTGAAATTTCAAGGTCTCAGCAACGAAACCATTTGTTGCCACGGAAATAACAACGAGGTTGAGACCTCGAGTTTGGGCACGGGGGCCAACAAAGCTTCGTTGTAGTCTAGCACAATGTCAACATTCTCACCTTACCCAAAATGGGTAAGGAGTCTCTGTTAGGCCCCAAAATTGTTGTACTTAATGCACCTTTTTATTCATATGATGCCCTACTTATTCCTTTGTTTTACTAGTTTATGAACTCTTTCTACATTCTTTTAATGCAATAGTGAATATTTACGACTGATTTGTATTTTATATAAGAATGCCTTCATTATATGCATTTCTAGGATTGATGTTCATTAAAATATTGTTAATGAGATTGGCTTGTTTTTGCATTGCATAAGGATCCTGCATGAGGTATATGTAGGTACTTCATCATTCAAGCTTTCCACAGAGGAAAATTCTAGCTAGTAGTATAAATACGTGTTTGGAATTAATTTGGATCCTTTTTGACAGTCAGAGGTGCACTTATCTTTCATTGGCATGTTCCTGCACTAAAGAGCAACAATTTTGCACTAGAGAGCAACAAATTTGGAGCTTTGACATCTCGACATGATCCCGGGAAAAATCGAGGAAGTTGATTGTACAAAATGATGTTATAACACTTTCCCATGATTTGGATTGCACCCAAGTCGCACGTGTGGGTCTCTAGAAGAAAATCAACAAATCTGCTCAAAATTCGCACAGTTTTCAAACTAGCAAGTTTGACCTCGATTTACATGCATCTAGAAGCAAATCTTGAAAATCCAAGAAAATGGGATTTTTTCCAGTATAAAAAATTATCTACACCAAAACCATTTCTCAATATTTTCATTGGTTTCAAAGTTACATGAGGGTTGTTGAGGCAGTTTTATAAAAAAACATTGTTTTTCCAAAATTTTAGGATCTTACTGAGATTTACAAAAATAGCTAAACAATCAACTTTGTTCATGATTTCCGAGGCAATGGAGATGAATCAGAAAAATACAAGAGAGGTTATTGTTGAAAATATGACAAATTAGGATGCCTCCAAATAATTTTCCCATATTTGTATTGGTCCAAGAATTACATGAGGTTCTTTGAGGAAGTTTTATGAAAAAAGATAGTTTTTTCCATAATTCCAAAATATTCCCAAATTTGCAAAATTTGTATCAGATTTGTGTTTCTTCAATTAGATCATGGTTGAACTAGATTTCTCATCCATGGCATATTGTTGGGATTTAATCTCCATATTTTTTTCAAAGGATTGACTTGTTTAAAGCCAAACTTGTAATGTAAAAAGATTAGAAAAATAGAGTTATGGCTCCAAGCCTAGTTAGCAAACCATTTCTTTGAACCTCGACGCTGTTGAGCTAAGTGTTGGGGGTTCTACCCCCTTCCCTCTGATCAATTGGAGGTTGGACTACTACAGATGTTGTAAAGGTTGAGATTTTAATTTACTGTCAAGTTCATGCATCTCTTATGTCTATTTTCTGTATTGTTAATTTCGCTCGCATAAGCTAAGAGTTTTCCTTAAAGAGAAATGAGTTGGTTGGCTAGGGCCCAACCAACCCAGCTCATTATCCCTAATATTATCTCGGTTTTTTTAGCTACAGTGATATTCTTTTGCACAAGAGTGATTTCTTTGTGCTTGATTTTGCATGTGTGGCAAATATTTTGTGAATGCATTCTTCCTTCTGTCATCTCATATCTGAGGAGTTATGTGTGTGTTGAGTACTTTATTTCAATTCCAGCATTTCCATTCTTTTCTTAAGCATTGTTGCATGTCTTTTTTTTTTAAGAATTTTACCTAAATCGTTTCTAGAAGGTAGCTAGGGTTAAAATTTTGATGCTTTAAGTTCTGAATATTTTCTTTGTGGAAGATCATACTCTAGTCGAAATATAAAGTATAGTCATAAGACGATTTCTCTGTATGCGATCTTAAAAATCATTATAATATCCATGAATGACTGTAACTAAATATTGTTGAGAACAATAATCGTAATAATCTTTCTTGAGTTTACACATTTCATGTGAATACATTTGATCTTGTGCAGAATACATATATATTACACGATGAAATAGATTCTGAAAGGGGTTTAAGTTCAAGCTTCAGTGGTGATATTTCAATGTTACGCATGAGTTTGTCATTTCTACAAGTGTGAATTTCCTTGAATGTTTGTAGTCCATTCAGGTTTATTTTCATTATTTTTCAAGTTGAATTTCCTTTCCTGTATTTATTATACTGTTTACTGCATTGGCACATTAATGTAGGAATGAAGGATTATCAAATGTAAGTTTGTTCTAGTGCAGGAACAGGGTGTTCTGGTACAGGAACAGAGTGTTCCAATGTAGGAATAGAACGTTCTGGTATGGGAACAGAGTATTATGGTACAGGAACAGAGTCAGTCTAGTGCATGAATAGAGTTATTATAATACATAAATGAATTTGCAATGTTTTCCTAGTGCAAGGAAAAAATTGTTCCAGTACAAGAACAGGGTCATTTTGGTACAGGAATAGAATTTTCATAACATAAATGAACTCTCTATGTTTTCCTAGTACAGGAATCGCAGTGCAAGAATAGATTCGCTTTTTCAATCTTTTGAGTTTTGCAATTGATTTATTGAGTCGCATGAATTCTAAGTTTATTTATTTCTTTTAAAAACCATTTTTCCAATGAAATCTTTTACTGGTATTTTCCGAGTGAGAGTCTAGTTTCCAGTGTGGTGTGAGCAATTTCTACACAAGTTAGGATTTTCTTTTGTAGGTTGCTTAGAGTCATTCTCTGGAATTTTCAGTGTTGTGCCTCGAAGTTTATGAACTCCTGGATTGACAATTAAATGTTGGTCCATTAGTCAAACATATATTGCACCCAACACTCACCCGAGGTGTGTTGCGAGTGTAGTTAGATGGGAGTTGGAATCTAGTATCGGGAAGAATCAAGCAAAGGACAATGAATCATTCTACAAGGAATTCTGATCACCACAGGTCATACATGTTGTAAAAGAGATATTACTTAAGAGTATGCATACATAAAAATTTAAAAGAACCAAAGAACCATATTAACATGCAAATAATACATGATGGTCGCAATAGCAGTCTTCATCATTAATATGAGTAGAAAATGCATTACATCAAGCTCAAGGCCTCTTTTCCAACATACAGAAACTATGGATAGAACAATACATAAGCATATGAAACAACAAATATAGAGAGGCTCTGCTAGCTCCGCAAAAACAACCATTCAGTGTTCTCCTTTCTGCCTTTTCACTTGTTCTTCCTTCTCTCTACGCACCAACTTGGACTACCAATTCCTTCTCAAGCTCTCTGCCTTCTCTCTTGCTCAGTTATTTCCATTCCTCGGTTGTCCTTTCTCTTTTCCCGCTTGGTTGTATCTGCTCCTTCCTGTTGTCCCTTCACAACTTCCAGTCTTCCGTGAGTTCCTTCGTTTCTCCTGGTTGTTACTCCCACAACTCTCCAATATCCATTTATGCCACTTATTATCATCCTTTTGACTCATCTCCAAAACTTTTTAATTCCTCCAAAAATGAAGACCCTAATAAAAGCTTTAGATGATAAACATTTTATAGATATTATGTATAACATATGCTACAAAATTTATATTAACCTTGTGGTTATAAAGTATGTTGACTCCACACAATGAAACTACAGATATTAGGAAAAAATGAAACTCTGAGGTCAAACAGTTTGGTCGATATTAGAGGAATATGGCATTATATTGCAGACAAGTCGTGTATGCTTTCCCACATCCATTCACCTCTTGTGATTTATTGTCGTGTGCTTGTAACTTTTCCTAATCTGAATGCCCAATTTTGGTTGGTTTGTGATCTGATGTCTAGTGTCGACATCCTTCCCGAACTCGTCTATATTATAATGTTGTTGCGATCTACTATGTCCCATTGTTTCAACATGGCATGTGGCGACCATGTAATCACACGAAGTTGTTTAGTTTAATAGATTAGATTATTAAATAAGCTAATATGGTTAATTCACACAATTAATATTAAGCTAGCTATATGATGTTATAACATTAATATTTATGCTAATATGTTAATGCTAATGCAAGTAATACAAGTTACTATAATATCAATATCAGAGGTACTCTATCATTAGACTAATATTATATTATATATTTTATAACAAAATAGGTGATAGAGGAGGTTAATATGAATTTTAATATTGTGTTTGGAAGTCGAGTGTGTAGAATCACTTGTGTAGAGGTCCGCACAATGAACCTAGGCCATTGACTGGAATATTTCCTTGCATTTAATGGGCTTAGAATCCGACAGTGAGAGATGGTGAATTAGTCGCAGTCATAGACGAGCAACTATTTGTCCATCACAAGCGAGTTCTCTTAGGCATTCCAAAAAGTTTGTTATTGACTTTTTCTTCAAACATTGGCCACACAAATGGTGTATTCACCATGTGCGAAGAGTAACATTCTCCATGTCATTCCTCTTGGCACTCTCAAGTAAGTGACTATGATCAGTTCAACATATATATATTTATATATATTATTATATATATATATATATATATATATATATATAATAATAATATATATTTATTATATATATAATATATATTATATATATATATATATTATATATATATAATATATATATATATCTTTAAAATTAGTACTGTGTGAATTGTTGTGCAACTAAAATTTTGCCATTTTTGCTCCTAAATTTTTTTACAAACATATAGTATATTGCTACATTAATAATATTGCTTGCTTTGTAGTTCACCCATTGCATGGGAAATATATATACTTGTAAACTAACAAATTCATCGTGATTATCATCTTCAAAAATGAGGAATGATTTTTATATATTTGGTTTGTTCATTATTAAATATATTCTTTGACTCTCTCAAAGATGCCATCGATTTACCCTCTCTTTCAGTAGACTGGGCCATGATTTCCTCTACTTCTCGCTTATACTTCTCAATGGCTTCTTTGACATGCTTTCACTACAACAAAACCCTGTGATTAGCATCCCTTTTTGCTTCCTTTTTTTCGTCTAGAGACCATTTTTGGTGCTATTTGTGTCCATTTATCAAATATGGTGCAAAACTTGATGCAAAGTTTTCACCGAGTTTTGCACCAAGTCTTACATCAAATTTAGCACCAGGTATTGTAATAGGTTTTGCACAAGATTTTACACCAAGTTTTACACCACGTTTTATGCCATCCTTTGCACCATGTTTTGCATCAAGTTTGGCACCTAATTTTAATTCACCATCTTTTGCATCCTCTATTACATCCACTTTTTGCGTCTACAATTTCATCAACTTTTGCATCATCTATTGCATCCTCTTTTACATCATTTTTTAAATCATTTTTTGCATCCATTTTTGCATATTTTTTGCATCCCTTTTGTTCCAAGTTTTTCATCGAGGTTTGTGTCTAGTTTTTACCTCTAATTTTGCATCTACTTTTGTTGCATTCACTTTTACATCTTGTTTTGCATCCATATTTACATCCTCTTTTTCATCTGTTATTGTGTCCACTATTGCATCCATTTTTCTTGTGCCATAATTGCACCTAGTTTGACACCTCCCTTTGCACCCTTTTTTGTTGATAAATTTGCATCCACGATTGCATCCTCATATACATCTAGGTTTTCATCGACTTTTAAATTTATTTTTAATCCCTTTTTATATCCACTTTTGTGTCAAGATTCGCATCAGGTTTTGTGTCTTGTATTGCATCTACTTTTGCATAGAATTTTGTTTTATCAACTTTTGCATCATATTTTACATCCATTGTTGCACCCATGTTTACACCCACTTTTAAATCCCTTTTTGCATCCTATTTTTCATCTTCATTTGCTTATTTTTTTGTATCTATCATTACATCCATTTTTGTTGTGACACAATTTGTGCCATGTTTTGTACTTACTATTATACCCATGTTTTCTTCCAATTTTGATCCATCTTCACATCCTCTTTTGCATAAAACATTGCATCTATTTTTGCATCCAATTTTGTGTTGGGTTTTGCATCTAATTTTGTATCTTCTTTTGCATATACTTTCATTGCATCCAATTTTGTTTCTCATGTTGCACCCATGTTTGCATCCACTTTTACATCCCTTATAACATCTTGTCTTGCATCTAAGTTTGCATCTTCTTTTTGTCTATTATTACATCCACTTTCTCATCCACTTTTTTTGTGCTATGATTTGTGCCATATATTATGCCTATCATTGCAACCCACATTTTCTTCCACTATTGCATCCACATTTGTATCCTCTTTTTTGTCCAAGTTTGCATCAAATTTTGTTTATGTTTTTTACATCCCATTTCGAATCTATTTTTACATCCACTTTTGATTCGTTGAATTTTGCAACTAATTTTGTGTTCAATATTGCACCCATGTTTGGCCCATGTTTACATCCCTTTTTTCATCTAATTGTTCCTCCTTTTTGAATTCAAGTTTGTGTCTTCTTTTTTTTTTACATTCATTGTAGTATCCACATTTGTTTCACCACAATTCATGCTAAGTTGTATCCCTACTATTATGCCCACGTTTTCTTCCACTTTTTCATCCATGTTTAAATCCTATTTTGTGTTCAAGTTTGCATCAACTATTGCATCTATTTTTTCATCCACTTGTGTGTCAATTTTTGTTGTCTTGTTCTGCATCTACTTATGTTGTGTCCACTCTTCATCCAAATTTACGTCTATTTTTACCCCCATTTTTTTGTTCACTTTTGCATCCCTTTTCCAACATACATCATATTTTTTGTATTGATGATATTCCTTATGACATTGAAAATTATGAACAACTAATGACAATGTCAATAATTATAACGATGATGATAATCAAGGTGATGACGATGACATCAATTGTGATTGTTATGATAATGACAATGATGATAAACACGATGAGAGTTACAATGACAATGATGATGATGATGTTAATGACCTTGGCCATTCTTCCCAATTTTTAAATGGTGTTATGGTCAAAATCATAATAATAATCTTTGGCGTCATCTTCCAAGTCATCATCATTTGATCATCATTATCATTATTTTCATCTTGGTCATCATCAAGAACAATAATGGCATGAATGATCATTATAATGTTCATGATGAAGATGACAACGATTATGATAAAAATTATATTAGTTATGATGATGGGGATTATGACAATTATAATGAAGATGATAATGGTAGTAATGATGATGATCATCAATCATCTCTAGAAAATAAAGATCTTATTTTTCTTGCATATATCATGTTTCTTAACAACCCTTTTCTAGCACTCGTAACATTTTTTAGGTTGATGATATTTCTTATGATGCCTATAATTATGAACAATTGATGACAATATCCATAATCATGATGATGATGATGATCAAGACATGAATGGTGATCATGACGATAATGAAATGATGGCAATAATGATGACATTGATGGTGGTGATGCTGGTGATAATGAAGATGATGACCCTCTCTCTAAACTAGGGAGGTACTCATAACGAGACAAAAAAAGTACTCTCAAGTTGAAATATTCATATAAGAAGGGATCTCCATTGATAAGCATCAATGATGATTTACATCATCATAGCCAACATTGTCAAAATAGTAAGTCCTTGACTAACAAGATTATCTCTCCATTAAATCAGAGCACAATGTTGGGACGTATAAATTTGGACACCACTGCCTCTCTAGGCACTTACCCCACCAGGATGTTCACTAGGTATTTCCTCACATGATCATTTCCTAATCCACTATCATAATATTTGACACCAGGAAATG
>APFE030532927.1:0-18875 GCA_000404065.3 Pinus taeda
AGTATATGCCATTAGAAATCCAGTTTTATTAAGATTATTTTTGAGAGTGCGTCTCTTGGAACGTGAATTTGACTATATTGAATATCAGCATATTCTAAGATCTTTAAATACATTAGCAGATCCAATTTCTTCTCAAATGTTAAGTAGACATGTGCGATAATCATACAAGTAAATTTAAAAACATCCCATAACATGTTTAACAAGACAAGCTAGTAATAACGATATCATATATATAGGAGTATGTCAAAAAATACATTGTCCTCGATCATAGGTTGAAAAACACCTTACGATCGGCAAAAATGATAGGTACAAAAAGCAAAATGTCATGTGAGACTACAATAAGCGATCATCCCATCACTAGTGATGATCTCGATACGAAACCACTGTACGGGCCACCTTACAAAGGAACCTCCTAAAAGGTCCGAGGACTCCAATCACGTATCGCTGAAGTCAACGAGGGATGTCGTCTATGCTGGTCTCGGGAATGTCCCCTGTCAAGCGCTGAAGGTGACTCTCCAACTCGGCCAAAGTCTCTGCTGATTCGTCCTGTGGGGCTGGAGCCGGTGCAACTGGTTGTTTTCTCTCGAAAGGTCGGAGAGCAGCTGGTCGTTGTGGACCCACATCTGCATTTTAAAATTATTACTATCAGTTTCGCGATGATATAAAAAATAAAAAATTAACATTAGGAAAGTGTTGAAAATGATTACCTAAGTCGTCCCATTGCTCTCCTGGAGGAAGAGCCATGTCTGGGTCTCCACGAAAATCAACCCCAGCATAAGGAAAATCCTGGATAGAAAAAACCTGGTTCTCCAACCATTGGAAATACTCAGGTTTGAACCAAACGACCTCGGTCCCCTCGTCAGGATGACGGGCCATGACTGCAACTGATCGCATCAGTTTGGGCTCTCGGGCAAGCCCACCTCCAACTGTAAGGTGCTGCAGGATAAGCATAGGAATCCTCTCCAGGCCAAAGCTCACGACTAAAGCTCCATAACAAAAAGTATTCAGTCGTCCGTTCTTGGCCCTGGTCAATTGGCCCTTCACATTAGCCAACACAGCATCGCACCAGTTGAAGATGGTGCCCTGAAAGCAATCAACTGCCATACGCATCTGGGATCCGGTGGCAACATGTAATGCAGCAGCTCCACAAAGTCTAGTAACAATGAATGCAATCACCATAAGCTCAGGACGGGATATGGTCTTTATGTCTATCCCTTTGTCTCTAGTCTGGCCGTTGCAGTACTCTAACTAGAGGCTATCGACTCGTTCCTGGTGCCTAAAGTTCTTCATGGTTCATATAGTTTGAGAACTTCCCTTGTATTTGTACATTATGAATACCTCCATAGTTAAGAGGGAGTGTTAGAAAATGTAATTATGTTTAGTCTTTAATAATGTACTTGAGTCATCATGTAATGTACTTGTCAAAAGAATAAAGAAAATAATTATTATTATTATTATTATGACTTATTAAAGCATGGGTTCAATGATTGGGTCACCATATTTTAGGTCAAAGTCCCCATTGAGGACTTTTAGGATTTATTCTAAGTCTATAGAGTCATTGTACATTTAAAAAGACCATTCTTGGGCTTTTGAATCATGTAAAAAGGTTAAGTATTGATTCAAATATGAATTACGTAACCTCCACACCATGTAGTCCTAGAATAAGATCATGTTGGCTCGAGCACCCTATTTGACCCCACATGAAGCATATAAAAGGAAGGTCATTAATTCATTTGGAGCATATTTCTCTCACACAAGTTTGATCTCTCTTGTAGCTGGGAATAAGTGTGAAGCTCTATTGTAGTTGGGAAAAAGTGTGAAGTGTGTTTCCGGGAAGCCAAAGTGAATGTGAGTTTGGGGAAGTCTAAAGAGAAAAGAAAGATTGAAATTTTGGTGCCTCTCTCTCTCTCTCTCTCTCTCTCTCTCTCTCTCTCTCATGGTCTGGATTAGGAGGTTGAAGTCTCCTAAGTTTCGTTGTTTCCAGAAGCCGCATGTTGTTGAAACATGTTTCCTCGTCGATGTTGCGGGAAGGTGTTGAAGATCTAGGACGCTGACTTAGTGTGGAGGGGAAGTCTGGTCTTGGTCTAGTGTGAAGAGTCTCAAATAATACTATTTAAGGGGAGAATTATCTTGACTGGGTTTTCCCCTCGAGGAGGGTTTTTCCATGGTATTTGCCTATATCTTGTATCCCTTGTTTTGTGATCTTCATACACACATAATATGGTAATTTCTTGATGAAAGATAAGATAATAAAGAAGTAAAGGAAGTCAACGCACTCACAAGTAATTCTCAAGAAAGGAGAATCAAGCCCTAATATAATCTCTTTTATTTTCCAACACTTTCTTGGAATAAAATTGCATGGTAAAGTATAAAGAAATCATATTACTTTACTGAAAGAAAACTTTCATGGTAAAAGATAAGTTAGGGATATTGTTTTCTTGGAAAGAAAACACACGTGAACACTGCACACAAAAATATTAAAAAAATCGTGATATTTTTTCATCAAAAAAAATGTATGTAAACTTTTCTTACAAAAAGAGAAGGAAAATAAGTTATTTCATTATAAAAAAAGATTGCCATGAAATTCTGAGAGAAAATTAGATTATTAATTTCCTTATTAGCATGATTCCTATAGAACATTAATAGCAATACTGAACAATAAAAATATCCATTATATTGGAATTCTTGAAATAAATTCTTATGTTAATTCTTGAAAAATAATTATTAATTTCATGCATCATTATATTAGATTTCGAAGTTAAATGTCTTTTCATACATTATCATTTTCTTACAAAAGAGGAAAGTTAATTAGATTAATTTTCTTGGAAGGGTTTTGATGAATTTGTATGCATATATTACCCATGTTTTTTATTTAAAGACTGCAAGGATTTTAGTGGAGAAAGACATGCATAAGAGTTTTGTGCATGAATTGATTAAAAATAAAGATTGTTTTCTTAAAACGTGCATATGAATCTTGTTCATACAAGAACAAGAAAACATGCTTGTTTCTTGAAAAGGTTATGTGCATTGAAGTAATGGTTGTTATGTTAGAAAAAACCACATGTTACATGTACAAAAGGGTAGTCATTGCGATATAGAAAATATGTTTTTGCATGTAACTAGAGAAATTTATTATGTAAATATTCTTGAAAAGAATAATTTCATGAAAATGTTGTGTGGATAGATGAATTGTATTTATTTTTTGATTTAGGTCAATAAAAGGGTTGTATGCATAAAAGATGGTTAGCTATGGTAATTTATTGAAATGGAAGCATCAGAAACTTGCATGTAGAAAGAGAGAGGAATGATGTTATATTAACTTCTTTTTGAAAAAGAAGTATGTATTTGTTTACATGAAAATAATAATTAATGATGATAGAATTCTAGAGAAGGGAATATGTCTTGCTTACATTAAAGAAGAGTTATTATGATAAGCCCTTGCATACAAAAAGAATATTCATTGTGTTATAGAGATATGTTCATCGTATGGATAGAAGAACTATTGAGCTATATTTCTTTAGAAAAAAATTATATGTGATTACCTTATGCTATCATAACTATTATGTTAATTCTTTTGGTATAATCTTTGGAAAATAAGACATGTATTTTTATGCTTTATTGCATTAGTTTTGTGGAAAAGAAAACATACTTTTTGATGCCCTATTATACTAGATTTCCTCGAAAAGGAAATATGTTTTGCATGTTCTATTGTGTTAAGCATTTTTTTGGAAATTATATGAATTTTTATGCATAGGAACAACATTTGTTGTGTTAGATTTATTTACGTATTTTCATGCACCAAAAGTAATAGTTGAAGGGTTAGTTATTTTGATAAAGTTTATGTAATTCACACGCACGAAGATCATAAGTGATATGCTAGTTTGCTTTGAATGAATGTCTTGATAGTTGTAGTGATTTTTCTTGCAGAAATGTGGTTTATGTGAGGGGAATATTAGTTAATGTGGTATTTGTTTATATAAATGCATTGATGGTTATACATTTATAATTAATTCATATGCAGTGTTAAAAGAAGAATGTTGCAATATTTTGTTTTCATTTCATGAATGCACATAAATAGATTGTAAATAATAACTAGTATATATTTAGGAATTTAATTGATTTAATCATGATATCAAAGTTTGTTGGCAATAGCACGTGCAAGAAAAGGCTGTGACATATAAACATGGATTAAGTTACCATTATGACGGGTAATAAGTTGGTGGTCTATGTAGATTGAAGAAATTTCTGTTGTAGGATAATCCACTAATGGAAAGAACCAAACCCTAAACACACAATGCAAGAAAAGGCTGTGACATATAAACATGGATTAAGTTACCATTATGACGGGTAATAAGTTGGTGGTCTATGCAGATTGAAGAAATTTCTGTTGTAGGATAATCCACTAATGGAAAGAACCAAACCCTAAACACACAATGCTCAAGGGTTTGTGGGCAAATGATGTCATGATGATTGTAATACCTTATAACAAGTTATGTTGTTATTGAAATTATATTCTTTGTAATATTTTATAATAGTGGTCAAGGGATGAACTCCCTTATAACTATTGAGTGAAAGGTGAACACTATCATGAGCGTTTAATAATAAAGTTGAATGTTTGATGGTTTTCACCCTACAGGGTTTCCCAGGTATAGTCGTGGTCATTGATGTGATGGCTTATTGTGTCGGTTTTATGATTATGATACATGATGTGGCATTTATATTATTAAGAATACGATTAACTAATTGAGTTAAAAAAATCATACAATTAATGCAATGTTACATTAGAAATTTTATGTTAATGCTACAATTGCATAAAAAAACTCTAACTCCATACATTTTCATGCAAGATTATAAGAAATGTTACAAAATCACATTATAAATTTAAATATGAAATTTAAACAATAAAAAATTACAATCTCATTATAAAAAATTCTGTTCTATTGCTCATAATAAAAAATGTATAATTATAAAATTGATTTATAATGTGTATACATATATTTAAAAAATACTATTTTAAATTTTACACTTCAAAACAATTGACACCTAATATTCTTTTATCTTAATAAATCCAAAATTAAAATAATTTTACATCATATTAATATATTCTCATCTCATAACTAAACTTCTTTTACAATAATTTCTCAAATAATAAAAATCTTTGTATTCTATATTTCTTTCGTTAATTTCTTGCAGCAGCACCACAATTGTTTAGCTTAGGATCAGTCATAGTTCCTGTCCAATCATTTTATAAATGTAATAGTGTCACTTTCAACTACGTGCGTTTATACTCGTGATTGAAAAAGGCAAGCCAGCTAGTCATACAAATCATCAGTCATTGTTATGTATACTTTTAATGGACTAGGAAAACCTTTTATTTTCAATGGAGATATATAGAGAATTTTCAAAATGAAGCTTCCACACGTAGTTTATATAAAGGGGAAGAGTCTTCTATATTACTAATTATGGTTGATGTGTGTCAAAGTCAATACATGTAGCATTTGAGAATTTCAAAGATTTTACTGGGTTTAGAAATGTTAGAGTTTATTGTATTTAATAATTATTTTAATTATATGTTCTCTTAAAAGTATAGAGAAATCAATTCTTTTTTAATTATTTAATTTTGTAATATTTAAAAAAATTGAAAATGTAAAATAATGAGATTAAATTATATATTTTAACTATAATATTATATTTTTCAATTACTTGTCTTAGTTATATATATATATATATAATATATATATATTATTTTTAAATTTATATCTAATAGCTAATATTTTATTTAATTATTTATATACAATTTTATTTATTAATATTTTCTCTAAATATATATCAATTTCATATTATAAATAAAAAAAAATAATATATATATATAATATATATATATATATATATATATATATATATTTAAGAAAAATAAAAATAATTATATATTTTCATAACATTTCAAATTTTTACTTTTATTTATTTTTAAACTACTTTATCTTTATTTCTTTGTACAAATTTGATATAAAATAATATTGTTTGCACCAAAATATTTTAAGAGCATCTTTAACATTTTTATTTTTTCCTGGGTTCAAATCCAGAAGTGTAAACTATATTTGTTTTGGTATTTTTTATTTATTACTATTGTAATAACGACAAAATTTAATTTTTGAGCTTAGCCATAATTCAAGGAATTAATATCAGTATTACAGGAATTTTTGAGCTTAGCCATAATTCAAGGAATTAATATCGTTATTATAGGAATTTTAATCAGTTTTGTATATTTTTTGAGAGTGAAAAGAGATTTGGTTATTACGAGAATTTTGATCTGTTTTATATATTTATTTTAGAGTAAAAAGAGATTTGATCCCTCTTGAGAATTGGTAGATCTCGAATTAAGATGAATTTAAATATGCTAGTATTAGTAACCTATGAAATCTCAGCAACCATGTGTTTAGACACCACCACTTTTCTATGTTTTGTGATCCTAACACCATGATAGAATCTCTTAAGTTGTCAAGACCCTCAAGCTTACCCATTGAAAGTGACCCTAGTATTAACCTTCAAAAAAATCATTTTATCTTTTTCCAAAGCCGTGGACCTGGATCTGCAATAGATTGAAATGCAAGTTCTGGCCTTCTACAGACGATTGCATTTCTATAGGATCTAACTCATCTATGTTTTCTCTTTATCTGTCTGCGAATGCCTCTAAAGACCTTAAAGTCACATCTCAGATGAGGTAACAAGGATTCTTGCTAGTTCACAACTCTTTTGGAGTTTTCTCTCTACCGGGCTGTCGCCACGCGTCTGTGCAAAATGGTTTTGGAGATATACAGTTTGGGGTCTGCGCCTTCTTATAATTCCTTGTTCTTTCAAATACTGGTTGAATTCTAAGAACATGTATTCTTTGACATTTTTACGTCTCAGCTTATCTAGAAACTTTCAGATTGCCTTTTCAGTTGACACATAGTAATTCAGTAATACTTCTAACGCTTCTGATTTCAGTTTAAGGAAAACAATACATTTCCTCTGAGAAACGCTAACAAATGTGCTAAAATGCTCGGCACCTATTTGCATTTTATTCATAAATTCATGAACCAAATCAAATACTCCACTGCCTTCCATTCTTCCCTGGGAAATTGTTTTTTGGGAAATTTGCTTTTCAGGCTCGTAACTTTAGCATCCAACCCTTCTACCAGGTTCTTTTTTCCTTCTCTGTAGTTTGTTTCAATCTTTAATCTGTGACTGTAACTAAGAAATATTTTTAGACTATTGTTGATGTGTAACCATCCACTTAATGATCAGAGCGAAAGGTTGTCTATTTTGGAACAAGGAGCCACTTCCAGTGGCGGAAGTCCCTGCCAGGGGCTGCAGGCACATTGCAAGTTAGCTAACAGCAAATGGATTGAGCAAGATTGAAAGGGTTATATGTATGCTTTTTCCGCCTATGTTGGAGGTGGGGTATGAACTTAAAGAAGGTTTATTTGAATGAAGATGCTAGAAACACTTCTTGCTGCATCAGTTGCGTCTGCCTTCTTTAACGATTAACACTATCGCCAGTCATTCCATATATGTGCTTTCTACATCATTAACACTATCGCCAGTCATTCCACATATGTGCTTTCTAACATGCAATCGTTTAACAATTAGGACAAATTTTACATGGAGAAGAAAAAATATATAGGTATATCATATAACTTTCCTACTATTAGAAATATATTACTTACAAATCCCCTGGGCCGGCTTGTGCCTTGCACAACTAAATTTATCATGTTTCCTATCAAGTATGCCGTCAGACCCAGATTGAACAACATGAAGAAGATATCAAAGATCATTTTTCTAGTATTTTGAGCGGAAGTCTTAAGGGTTAGTTACGGGGAGAGTGAAGGGTTAGTTCCCGATAGTCGAGCAAGCATAGTCAGGTTCGGATAGGAGAGGATTTGAGAGGAACGGTCCGGATAAATTATGCTGATAAGTTATTGAGTTATTGACAAATAAATGTAATTTCCAATGCAGTTTTGACAGAGATCTTAGATGGAGAACTGGCGTGGAAATCATCCCAGTGAAGAGAGATTTAATACCTGTAACAAGAAGATGAAGATGGAAACGCCGGACGGACCTTCAATCGCTTCTTAAGCCATTTTTGTCAAAAAAAAACTCACCTTTGTGCAGGTTGTGCAGGATAGTCAAGTTAGAGATAATCTATGGAATCTAAATCTAAGGGGTAATTTATCATAGATTGGATAGAGATACAGAGGATTGAAATGCGGATATTGAAACTCTGACAATTCAGTTGCTCCAATTAAGAAGAAAGTTAAAAAAAAAACACACTCTACAGCACCAAATTCACAATTCAATGCCACTGAAATTTTCCAGCATAAAATTTGGCCATTTTACAAGAATAGAAACACAGCTCCCTTCGGTGTCTGTCACCTTCAATACTGAAACTTTTCAGGGATTCGAACAATTTATTCAAAAATGTACTTTAATAATAGACATTTAAAAGGGTTCTTTTAAATCTGTACATGAAACTTGTGACCTTCCATCTCATCTCATGTTCAATTTTCAGAAACTGCCTGCGAATTTAATTTAATAGGCCAGCATGGTGTCATGGTTCTGGCAATCTCAATTGGTTTGGTAACTGCATACTTCGCATTGACTTAGACAATTGTTTTCTTCGAGTGGAGTGGATACGAAACTTTCGTGAGACTTCAATAAAGCAGAGCCATTTGGTCGGATGAACCTTCTTTGCATGCGCATTGTATTGTGACTTGTGTAAAGTAAAAATTAAGAAGAAGAGAAGTATGCGTGTCTTTCATTCCTATTCAAACCATTTTGCGAGGGTGGAGTCAATTGGAGGCGTTAGGTCAATCTGGGAATTATCAGTGCCCTTCCTTGCATGTGGAACATGGAATGTTAGAAAGGTGAAAGCCAAACAGAAATCAAATTTTATCACTTGTCATTATTTAGAGGACTTTACATAATTAACGTAGCCGTGCACAATACTCTCTAAGATCTTTAACCGTCACAAAAACCAGTAAGTGATAAGATAATTATGGGTGAGAATACAAGAATCTCAACCCTTCTCGTTGAATATGAGAGATCAATATTGGTATCGTGTTCTTGATCTTCAATATGAGATCGAAATATTCGTTTAATCGTACCGTATAGTGTATTTTTCTTTCTAATGAATTTCAAACTAAGAAGTTTAAAGGAATGAGTATGATAGAAATAAAGTCTCTAGACTGGGAATTCATAAGAGTTATATTTTTTTTTTAAAGGTGGGGAGATTTATCATAATTTAATTGTCAAATTAGTAGTGAGGACAATAGTTTCTGGCTGAAATGCACACCGTTGGCCGCTAATGATATGTAAAGAGGTGGGCTTTCACTCCTGCTAGATGCAACTCTCAAGCTTATGTTACATCATACTCTTGTTTTGGATCCTGGTCTCTTTAATGCATATGGGTAATTTGGGTTATTCCCTCCTATTGTTGCGATTCTAATTTCCCTTCCTTATTGTGACTACTTTTGTAATATACCTGGTTAATGTACATATTTGTTTTTACTGCAGCTAAACAAACTATTACTTTTCTTGAAAATTATAAACTGTTCTTAAATTAAGTTATGGAAATGAATTTTTGCAGTTATTAGTAGACACCGTTTCTTTTGATTAATTAGTTAAAAGTGATAGTTCCCTGTTCCAAGAAAACAAAACTAAATCTTGGAAGGTATTTCAAAGAAAAAAGATCAAGAGCATTGGGTATCTGAGATCAGCGAAAAGGCTAACAGAGAAGGTTAACAGAGAAGAAAAGACTGTGTTGAGAGGTCATGCAGTTTTTGAGAGCTATGTCTGGTTAAGACCAGATAGCTGAATATACACACATTCTCTAAGGAGAGAAAGAATTTTAAGGAGAGAAAGAATTCTATGGGATTAGGGATAGCAAGCAGGGAGATTCTCTGGCATGGTGAATCTCACGGTAGGGAGGAAAACAAAGTGTGGGTAGACCAAATTTGGAAGCAACACATTCCACGGTGAATCTCACGGTAAGGAGGAAAACAAAGTATGGGTAGACCAAATTTGGAAGCAAGACATTCGGATAAGTTAAAATCTATCTGAAAGTAGATAAGTGATCATTTCTGGTTAAAAATTAGAATTATGTAGATAAAGAAGCTTTTCTTTTCCAGTTATTGTATAATTTAATTATTTAGCTGGAGTAGAATATCTCCCCATGAAGAATGGAGTATTCTTTTGAAAGTTTCATAAATTAAAAGATTACATAAACATAACAGGGAAACACCCACAGTATTTTAATGAGAATTGCAGTAATTATTTAGAGAAGTAGCGAAACATCAAAAGCAAACCCAGAAACGGAAAGCTAATATGGAAGAGTTTAGTAGCAAACCGAGAAACGGAGAGCTAGTATCGAAAAGTTTAGCAATGAATACAGTTAAAAACGAATAATTATAGGCAACCGAGCTTTATATCATAAACTAACAAATTCATCTCGAAGGAAATTATGAAAAAAAGTTTACTACTAATACAGTTAAAAACGAATACAATTATAGGCAACAGAGCTTTATATCATAAACTAACAAATTCATAAAATTGAATACGACTTTCTTTCTATAAGAATTTAAGTTTTTAAGGGACTCTGGCAAACCATTTTGCCGTAAGAAAGTAAAGCCCCATTTCAAATAGAAGGAAACATCTTATAACACAAGCAATAAATTAACAGAGCCCTCTGTTTCTATTCACAATTACTTAGAAATATCAGAACGTACAAACCATAGCAGTCTACATATCCTAGTTATAAGTTAGACGTAACAGAATTAATAATAATAACATCACAAAGTTTTATGGATTTATCCCACAGGCTTAAAGAGTTTCATCTGAGGTATTACTTTAAAACAAGCTCAAACATCGGTATACAACCCTGTAAAGAGAATAATAAAGCAAAAGCGAAATTGAGAATTCTGAGCTACTGCCAGACTCATCATAGATGGCTAGGATGTGCCATAAAACTCGGAATAACCAATCCTTCGCCATATTAAACAAAGACATTTCTATGATAAGAAAGAGCTCGACATTTCAGATGTACTAATCATTACAATAAAAACCCTTAACGAAATCCGAAGGATACATATATAAAAATGGAACTAACACGAACAATGATTCAACAGAAGAAAACTTGTAATATGTGGTGGAACCACTTAAAATTACACAATTAAGAAAGAAACTTGTAATATGTGGTCAAACCACTTATATATACACAGTTAAAAAGAAACTTGTAATATGTAGCCGAACCACTTAAATTTACACAGTCAAAAAGAAACTAAACAGAGGAATTGAAGCTTCCATAAGCCAAGGAAAATCTTCATGAAATTGATACCAGAACTCTAATAAAATCCCGGCCCTTTGGCCACAAAGTCTTGCCAAGGAAAAGAGCAGTAGAAGATCCTGATGCGTGGAGGTTTCTTTTTCTCGAAAGACCAAGCCGGTAAGAGGGTTTCAGCCTTCGGCACCTGAGGAACTCCCGCGGAAATAAACAAATAACCAGTGATTGGTCGTCAAATTCATCAAGAACTATAGAAAAACTAACAGTAAAAAGTAAGGTACAAAAAAAAAGGTTGGAGCTTACCATCATGTAGCAGCTAGAGAAAAACCTGATTCGGCGGAATGTTAGATCACTGTCATCTCTGTAACTTCCATATGGGCGATGGGGAAACTAAATTGCAAGGTTTATAAATCCATGGGGCAACTAAATTGCAAAAGGCAAAAGAAAGATTCAAACCTGGACTGGTAGAATGTAACCTTTGCAACACGAATCAGGTACCGTTCGAATATTGATCGAGCAACTTCTCTCTGAAGAAATGGGAAAGGATTGAGTTGTTTATGTGCGGCATTTCAAATTTTTCAAAGTTCTGTTTGCCTGGGGGTAAGACATTTGTCACTCTCCACGGTTTAGGTGGCACAATACGTTTTAATTTAAACATGCAGAAATAATTTTTAAACAGGGTATATTTGCGATGAGGGTAAACTCAAAACTTTGGTTAAAGCTTTTTGGCGAACAAAGCGCCAGCCTTTTTTTATACAGGCGCCTCTAAACTTTTTATCCTAAGTTTTCAGAAAAGCCCGGCAATAAGAGGTCAAAACATAAACTTTGCATAAAAATTTATTCAGCAGAAAATTTTATTTTAAACATTAGCTTAAACGTGACATGTACCGGAAATTTTACTCGGTCAAAGCAAATTAATAGCTGGTCAACGATCTATCGAGGCAGGGACTAATAAGGGTTCAACAATTTTGATTTATTTACAATTATTATTATGTGGATGGTAATCTCCACCAAATATTCTATAATATTCATAGTAATGTAAACAAATCAAATATTGAGATGTATTTCCAAAATACTTATGTTTCTCTAATGAAATTGTTTAATTAAAAAATGTATCATATTAACTAAGTGTCATATGAAGTGAGTCATGGTTCTTAGGTTATGTTGCATTGATAAACCATTTATTTGGCTCATGGTATTGTAAGAAAGCATATTTACAATTTCATAATCGATATAGTAAAGTAAGGCTAATACTCTATAGCTAGTATTATGAGCTTTTTAATTATAGATAATGAATTAAGAATTTTTTATATATATTATGGATTGATGCCCCTTGAAATTTATTAATGACTTAATTTATATAACCACATATAATTAAATTAAAATTCTAGAAACTCTATTCCAAAATAAATATGTTAACAACATAATTAAAAAAAACATAAAAAAGTAACTAAATATTACTATTTATAATAATAAGTTTTTGCTTTACTTTAATTATTACTATTTATAATCTTAATTATAAAAGAATTAATATATGATTAAATAACCTAATAAATTTCTTATATTATTTTTTTAGTCAATTCCCGTGATTGTAATATTTATTTATTTGATTCCTCACACTAAAAATTTTAGTTAATAAAAAAATGATTTAAAGTTTAAAATCAAAATCAAAATATATATAACTATTGTTTTATTATTATATTTTTTAAATGTTTAAGGATATTTTTTTATATATATCAAATATATGAGAGATTGTCTTTTGACAGATGGTGATAGGGCTATATCCAAAATCAACTATCACCCAAGTTCCATTATGAATACTAAGATAATTAATACTATAATAATGTAATTACAATATTATTAATTATTTATAATATTTTTTTTGTATAAATAGTAATATATTATTATACCAATATATTTATGGGTTCTATAATTAGATGTAAACTCTAAGATAAATATTATAAAATTTTAAATAAATAAGGTTGACTAAGGTTCTTCATGGTTGATTTTCATATTAAGACAATTTATCTTTGTCATAATGCGACATTAGACCATGGTTGACCATAATCCATAATTGACAATGATTGAGTCATGGTTACCATGGGCCATCATGATTGACCATTAAACTATAGTTGACCATAATTGAACATGAATTAATTTTTAATTAATATAATCATATTTATTATTAATAATATTAATTAAATATTATTGTAATCATTTTAAAATAATAATTATGATTACCAAATTGTTATTATTATTAAGATTATTGTTATTAATTAATATTACTACTATTATATATTAATATTATTATTAACCTTTATTAAGGTTAATGTGGTTTATGAGCTCTCAAGAAAAAAGAGTATCGTTGTCATTCTTCAAAATCTTCTCACTAAAATTAAAACTGTGTCTCTTAGAACAAACCAGTGAGTGAAGGAATCTAGCCTTCACTACTTAATTGCACCCCATTACACCTCTTATTCTTGTATGACAACAGAATTGCTGGTAAAATCCCATCGCAGATAGCAGCGATGTTGTGGAATTTAGAAACCCATTAAGTGTTTAGCAACAGATTGACAGGGAAAGTGCCTGAATCATTGGGATATTGTTCTGCGTTGGAGACTCTGGATCTGGAAATAACTTCCTCAGTGGTATTGTCCCTTCTCATCTTGGCTTGCTCGTTAGAATGCAATACGTGTCTCTTGAAGAAAACCGAGTGGAGGAATCCCACCTTCACTTCGTAATTGCAGGGAGTTACGCACGTTAGCCTTCTATGACAACAGGCTTACTGGAGAAATCTCATCGGAGATGGGTACAAAGCTCTCAAATTTCGAGGTCCTACTGCTTTGGGGAAACGAATTAAATGGTACCAATATCAGCCAACTATAAATAGTAGGATAATATATTAATATATAGATTACTATAATAAATAAGATATTATAGGTACCTATAATATAGTTACTAAGGCCAATTATTAATAATATATATTTCGTATTTAAATAATATTAAATATATTATTAGTGTTATTTAGGTTTATTACATTATTAATATTATTATATTATAATTTCTAATAAGATTATAATATTATATTTAATCACATCATATTATATTATTTAATGTAAAATGGTAATTTCTTAATATTTATTTAATTATGGGAAGTGGGTATCCTTAAATTGTTGGTTGCTTGATTGAGTCCTAAGGAACCAGTTCTTTGAAGGATTAAGGATTGTTAGAAAGGAACTAGTCTTTTCAAGGATTAAGGATTGTTAGATGTGGTAGAAGAAGAGTTCAGAGGTCTTATCCACTAGGAGCAATTTGTAGCCTTAGACTTGCCTTGTGGAGAAGGACGTCTGTAGTAGGAGAAGGGTAGTCCTTCTAGCTCGTGTTCATTGTTGGATAAGGACTTCTACCAGTGATAGGTGGCAAGCCTCTATGCCTGATGTTAGTCTTCATTCGAATAGCACAAGAAGACTATAGTCGGTTGAAGTCCCTAGCTAGATGAGGAGCAATAGTGGGTAGTTGAGAGATGCTCACAAATGGAGTTGTGAACAACCCAATAGGAGTCTCAAGGTATCGATGCATTGCAGGACTAACAATCAACAATAGAGCAGGTGGAACCGAAATTCAATGACCAAATGGACTTGGTGCATTGATAGAGGTAGGTGCTGCAAATTGGGAGTTGAAGGATCAGGCATATGTGTACAGGGTATGACTGGGAGGAGCCGAGAGAGCACACTACAGTCAGATGGTCAGAATATCTTGTTCTGGGAAGATTGGTGGTCATCACAATAGACACCAAGCCCTAGTTGTTTTATATCCTTGTATCAGTGGATGTATAAGAGCCATTATCCTTAGTACGAGAGCCCTCAACTTTTTATTATCAGTTTGTTAATATAACTTACTTGGTTATTATACATATTTTGTAAAAATTTGTGTAGTAGTAGATTTATCATTGTATATTATTTCGTTGTGAGAAATAGTCTTGTTTTCATACTTGGATTGTTAGCTTTAGTGATTTAAGATTCTATCCTAGATTCTAGTGTCATGGAAAAACAACAGTTCTAGCCTACATTACAATAGAACAATAGAAATGTAATCACTCAATATATATGGTTTAATAAAGGGTTCTAGGGTTAACATGAGACTTATATAGGGTTTTACAAATTAGAAACAATAATGCAAGAGTAGATTACCTAGCTATATATATATGCGTAACATTTAACTAAGGAAATTAATATATCCCTCAATTATGAAAGAATATATGGATTTCAAAGTTGTATCCATGACTAAATCATGCATTAGTTGAGGATTCAATTAAAAGGAACAATATTTATATTAATAATAAGATGGATGCTCTTTAAGGATATTTCTATCTCAAAAAAAGAAATTTTATCCAATGTAGTTATGGTTCTATGTCAAGTTATATTTTTTTGTCCGTATTGACTTCTTTACTTGTTTTATTTACTATGTGGTGTCAATCTACATTCCCTCTCATTTTTTTCTATTCTTTATTTTCTTTATGAAACCTCTCTTTCTACTTTGCCACTTACAATCTCAATTTAGAGATTTCTTTCCTTCCATAGATCCTATTTCTTGCCTTTTCTAGTACTTCCACGAATATATGTTACTCTCCCTTCATTCACTATTTTTCCCTACCTCTCATAACCTTCCCTTCCCTTATCCTCCCTTGGATTCCCTACCGTAAGTTAGTGCTGAAGAATCTAGGGCAATTAGAATTGAAGAGATTCTTCTAGTCATGATATTTGTAAGGTGTTTTTAACATTTTCATCTTAGCACAATATTCACTTGTTATTATTAGAGTGTGTATTCTTAGTTCATAAAATAGCTACCAAATCAAAAGAAACAAGAACAAAAGATATTGGCTTTCTGCCACGGCCAAGACCTGTCACTCTTTGAGAGGAGAACCCACACAAAATTCTTCTTATATAGAATCCAATTGAGGAATACCAAGACCGTGAACGTTGACCTATTTAGCCACTCAAAGACCAAGACACCAATTCTCTTCTTTGTCATTACTGAGATCATCATCATTGTTGCACCCTTGAGGCCATCACTACTGCACCAACGGAATCTTTATTACTGTTACAACACCATTGCTGAAACTTCACCGAGGTCTTAATGATAATAACTAAATCATCGTTGTTGCACTATTGTTGCTCCTTCACTGAGATCTTCATCATGAAATCGAGATCTATATACTGAAATATTTAGAGAGTGAGATCATGACTACTTACAGAATACATGTCGAGACAGAGATTGTTACCTCGAAATCCTTCTCTTCGCAAGTATTGTCGAGACTAGAAGGCTACTTCAGAGGGCACTGTATTGGTAGACCGAGACGGTGATCATTACTGAGATCTTCATCATTATAGCTACACTGTGACACTGATTATTTTCCTTCCACCATAATCATCATCATCGATATGCTGAGAGTTTTACCATTAAGGAGGATGAGTGTGTAATTTTTCTCACTGTAATTATCCACGAAATTGCAGAGGCATCCAAAATTGTATATTGTTGAACCCATCCGAAAGTTATAGTGATGTCTGAGGTCTGTACTTATCCGAAGTTGCAAATATGTCCAAGTTTTGTTCCTCTTCTTTTTCTCGAACCCTAGCTAGCTATAATACTGGCTTTCCCTCCATATTATTTGACTTGACAGAGTGAACCAATGTTTCTCTTTTTGCAAGTCGACATGACTCCTTTAGCTATTTAATTCAATTTTGCAAGCTGATATTAACAGTATTGTGCTTGTCTTTTAGGAGGGATTTTCTATACACTAGGCTAACTCATATATATTTTAAAAATACTCAAGAAGAGCTCTCCATACATGACATTGACTCTTTGACTCAATAATAAATCCTAAGGCTCTCAATGGGAGCCACGAACAAATAAACTTCTTGCTCATGAAACCCATGTAGCAAGGCCTACAAAAATAATTTTATTTCTTTTGTTTCATTGTTTACAAATATCATGTCATTATGAAGATCGAACCTAATTGCACTTTCTTCAACAGTTAGTGTGTAAAATTAGTTGAATGCAAATCTATTTCATTCTATGGTGAATATTACACTTAAACCAAAATATTATGGGCAATACATCCAAGTTTAACGTACACCATAGATTTTATCTTAGAAAGAGTAATGGGCTTACCAAATATAGTTGAGGCCATATATTATTTTTAAATGTACAAGCTAATTTATTTATTATTAAATATACATGTTATATGCAATTAATATGTTATAAAAAAAAATGGTTACAAGTATCAAATGCATATTGCAAGATTTATCCTGGTACACTTTAATATTCTAGGGAAACAATGAAACTAATCAAACCATCATTAGATTTTTGTGTTTAGATCTACTAAACTACTATTAATCGATATTGATATTATAATATTAATATAATATAAGAAACATAAATAACTCTAATAATATATTTAATATTATTTTAATCGAAGATAATAATTTTAAAATTTAAGATTAACCAGAAAAATGTCCAAGGGGTTCGTGATTAGGTGCTATATCCAAAACCAATTGTGATGCAGGCCGCAACCCGCAAAACCCAGAATCTTTAAACTCTGTATATGCATATAACCATGCATTACAATCACTGCCATACTAAGATTCCAATCTGAACAATTCATACATTTCCCAATAGCAGAAGTTATCTTTCTATTTATGGTTATGAAACCATTTCACAATCTCTGTATATGAAAGTTTACTCTTTCATGGCAAATTCATAACTTTAAATCTTCAATCAAACCCAATGAAATAAATCATTCACTATTTAATGCCAAAGTCCAATTTTGTTTTCCCCAATCCCAAATTAATTTCACACAGTTCAACTTCTAATTTCAGAATTTAACAACCAATACATATAACCCCAATCAACATATATGTGATCTGAAACAATGACTTACAACCTTTTGTTGGCCAGATCTTCAATGTTCATGGCCCTTACAATTTGCCAGAGGACTTACAACCTTGGCTGCCCAATCTATTCTCTACCACACACTCTCACACTCTCTCTCTGATTTTCAATGCCTTTGTGGCTACATAATTTATAAAACTTAGCATGATCTAGAATCACTCAACTAAAAGCTCTAAGACTCTACATGCAATGCATACATATGGCAAAAAGCATCTCCTCAGCTTTATTCCATCTTTTTCCCTGTTCTAAAATAGAAAAGCTTTCCTTATCACTTAATGGTCCACATCCATTCCTTTTATGCCTAAAAGCTCTCCTAGTTTTATTTATTTATTTTGAGAATACCTACTTAAAATCCTAAATATTAAAGTGACTTGGAATTTAGGAAACTAATTCCACATTTGCATGACCCCTATGTCTATTATTTACAATAATTTCCCTTTGGGCTGAATGCTCCCGCATCAGACTCCCAAGGTAGAAAAAATTCATGATTTCCTGATCATGTGTTCAGATCTATGTTTGCGTGGATCCCATATCTTGTGTTGTAACTTTCGATTTGTCGCTGCTTTTGTTTGTTGTTCTTCTCCAGGTCTCCACACTTTATGCT
>APFE030532930.1:0-36999 GCA_000404065.3 Pinus taeda
CGGGGGGTTTGAGGGGGGCGAGGAGCCCCCCTCTACGGGGTTCGGGGAAGCGCCCCGAATTTTTTTTTTTTGGACCCTATATTAGGTTGCGCGAACCTACCTATGGTTTTCGGTCCATGGTTTTGGATGCGATGGTTTTTCGGTCCATGGTATTGGATGCTTCGGCATGAATATGTATTGTAACATTGAAAGGAATGTAATGAAAAATCAAGCTGGTAGTCTCGATTTTGGGATCCAGTGGGAAATCTCTGTGTATATGTGTTTTATGTGTTATGCTCTCGCATTTTTATTTTTCCTGTGATTTAGAATTCGTATGCAGGTAATTTTTGTATGGGGTTAAAACCTACAAAAACAAATGACCCTTCAAGTCGAGCATGTAGAAATAGACCATTAGGACTCTTTTTCAAAAGATGAAACATTTCATCATTATCTCCATCTTGGAGACTAAGTTAACTTCTCCCAAGTCAACATTTCATGCATGTTTACAACAAAGCAATCAATCCTTCAAGTTAATTACACATACATGTTAAAATATAAGGAAAATATCAACATCCCTATGTTCATGCACATCAAGCTTATGCATGCATTTCATCCTTCAACTTTCTCTTAAGCACACTGTACTTTCAAAGCTGAAATATAATGTTGCAGCAACAAATTGAGTCTCCTACTCAGCTTCTCCATTCACCTTCTTGGTAAAATCCTAAAACTTGCATTCCATTAACAAATAAATGCAAATATATGCACTAATAGACATGCAATCTTAATCGGATAAGAACTCTAACCGTTTCTTACCAATCCCTTTCAAAGGTACTACCTTTGTCTGCACATCAACATCAACATGTGAATCATACTGAAACACATCAATCATGGAATCTTCCCTTCCATTTCTACCATCTTCTTTTTCCACTTTCTTTAGCTTCTATGGAAGCATTGTTGGATCCAAAGTCCAACACCTTTCAACAAGATATCCTTTCTTATGGCAGTAAGTGCACTGCATGTCCATCCTCTTGACAACATGATTTTCCTTGTCAAATGGACCTTTGGTTTCTTGCTTCCTTTCCTTCAAAAGTTTCCTGTATGTGGCCATTCTCTTCCAACATCTAGAAACATTATGGCTATCCAAACCATAAAAGGAACATGCAATTCTTTTCCCATATCTATGGGGAAATTTATCATGCTTTGCACAATCAAAAGGAAAATGTTTAGAACCAGATTTATACCTTTCTCTTTCACCTTTATTTCCTTCATGAGGAGGTGAAGCAAATGAATAAGTGACTTCCTTTGGAACACCATCAATCTCGTCAAGGCTATTAGAGTTTCCACAACTCTCTAGTGCAAGTGTGTGCTTCTAAACACCTGCATCCTGCAAATGATGTTTAAAGCCATTGCAATCCTCCTTAATACAATCTTCACACTCTTAAGGTAGAGGACTTGAAATGAAACTCCTTCTCAAGCTCATATTTGCAATATGAAGTTGCCTCTCCATTTCCTGCAATTTGTCAAAAAGCAATTGCTTCTCTTCGTCCACAGTATTTAGCTACTCTCTAAGTAGGCTGCTCTTCCTTCCATCCTCATGCATTTCTCTCACCATATCCATCATGGTGGACAAGTCTTGCTCACATCTTCACCAAAGATTCTTGTGATGAACAAAGAAGAATTTGAGGACTCACTTGTAGAAGTTGTCATTATGCCAATGAAAAAAAAACTTCAAACAAGATTAATAAAGAGCTTATTCAGCAACTTTTTGCAACAAACCTCTTGTGCTTAAAGGATTGCCTTGAGGTCCTTTGGGATAGAAGAATGCCTTCAACCCTTCTTCCTTCTTGTTCTTCCTGGACTAAGTTATCCGTAGCTTTCCCTTCACCTCTGCAAACTCAAAAAATAGTCAGTCTGCAAACAAGCATACAATCAACCTCTGATTGTTTAAACACCTTTTAGATAAGCAATCTTTGCTCTGTCAATCAAGCATTCTAGTGTAAACTTCTTTGAAGGCAAGGTTAACCAATCTTAGGCTCTGATACCACCTGATCTGAAAATGGGGCTAAGAAGGCTTCTTGTGAACTTAAAATAACCTCTCACACTTCCAAAGCTTAAATATTCCCAAGATATTATGATTAACCAATGCGGAATTAATAATGTGCTTGAAAATAAGGTGTATGCTGGTGTTTATTTTTTACTGTTTATTTGCTTTAAAATTTTGTTGTTTATTCTGATATAACATGCACATAATAGTAAAAAAATGCAGCAAATAACAAACGCATAAGACAACAATTTAATTAGGAGTTCACCCAAAACTCTTAGGCTACATGTCCGTGAGCTCTAGTCAACTCAACTAGGCTCTCTGGGATTATGGCAAGGTCCTTTTACAAACTCCACACTCAACTCCACTGTATTACATAGAAACAATGGGCTTAGAACACCATCTCATCCCAAGCTCTAAATCTCTCAGGCTTTCTGGCTCTGGCTCTGGCTCTGGCTCTTTGGCTCTAGCTTTTCTGAGCTCTCTCTCAGCCTCTGCGTGCATCAATGGATCACTTGACCTCCAAGTGACTCGCTAACCTTCTCTGCGCATTAGCTCTCATTAGCCTTGCTCTTCTTCTCTCAATTGAGCTCTCAACCTCCTTTGAGGTACTTTTCTGACTTTTTGGCTACCCCAGCTATTTCTCTGCATATCATCATCTCTCTGCACCTTTGCGGCTTTCCTGCTTCTTGTTTGTTTGACTGCCCATCTGGCTCTGTGGCGCTGTGGCTTCAAAATGCATCATTGCTCATAAAAACACCAACTTGTAGTGTGGCATGATGATCTGGAGCGGTTACAGATCTTTCAGAGCTTTTCCTTAGGCAAAAACCCAAAATCAGAGAAAATTTCATTACATAGAGATTTCTGGAAAATACATTATCGGACATGAAATTCAAATGTGAAGTTCCATTCAATCACCCCTAAAATCCTTATCGGGTCCATCATTAGGTAGCATATCGCATTGCATAAGCATTCTGGATAAAATCCCAAATACACGGGAAACACGTGAAAAACCTGATAGAACTCTTTCTATTGGAATTGAAAATTTATCGCATCCACCCTACAATCATATTGGGTCCACCTTGGGTCTCTTTCACAAGCCCCACCGTCGATCTGGGTGATCTCCAATCCAACAGTCAATATGTGACTTCAGGTGGCTTAAGGGTACGGAGGTTACTGGCTCGAAAAGGTGGTTTTCCTCTCTCCTCTGCCAACCATGCATCATTTATTATATGGGATCAGGCAGAAGGCCCAATACCATTACCGCTTGAGGTCGACCCAAAATCCCACGTATGAAATTCAAATCATATGAATTGCACCTATAATTCCCCTTCAGGTCTAGCTTTATCACTTCGAGCATCTTTCCTTTGTATTTTGGTTTTTACACAGAAACACGCTTATACATAGGAATGTACCTTTATGGCAAAACTCAAATGTTATAAAGTTGTGCTCATAAATCCATCGGATCTGGCATGTTATCACCTCTTTATATCGCTTTGACACAATGTTGCGATGCGATATATCGCAATCGCAAGTCACATTGGCCTGGGGGTCCATCCCTCATCTCATGCCATCGTCGTTCCCTATCCATCGATATCGACGATCGCAATATTGCATAGGCACAGGGTCCTTACCTTATGTCATGTGCATATGCCTGCCTTCAACCTGATATGTCACAAATCGGCAATCGGGGTCTCTTCTGCCTCCACTTAAGTCTGCCTCTTGGACCATATCCGATGCGATTTCCCTTTATAAGGGTTTTTTTTTGCCATTTTTAGGGGATTTTGCCTCATTTACCAAAGAACAAAGGGCATCTTCTTTCTATGATAACTTCTGCATCCTAAGTCCATTTTTTCTCACTCAAGTTGCAGTAGATTTATAATGAAAATATCTCTGCCATGGGGCTATTTCCGGGAACTTCCTTGGACTTTCAATTTCCTCTGTGAGGAACACTTTGACTTAGAAGTCTATCCAAAATCCATTTTGGATCACTAGTACATGGAGGCAATCTCCCCTCAAGTTGTGTTCAGTGTTTCATAGATAACAATGCGACTGACTCGGTTACCTAGGGAACTAGAGGAAATTTCAGCCTAAAAGTGGCCTCCTAAGGAAATATAATAAAATAATAGTTAAAATAATAAAATAAGAGTTATGAATTTTGCAAGAAAAAGGAGAAACTATTTTTTAAATTGTATTTTTGGTTTATCTCCTTGTATGTTTACACAAATTTTAATTGTAGACATTCATTGGATGTGGAATTTAATTTCACATCCAACGAGTACCCATTACGAATGCTTTTGAGAAGACCCACATTGATAAAAATTGTAGATATACTTTTCATACATGGAACATCGTCCTATATTTCTGAAGGTATGTGGAGAACGATACGATATACTTATGTACATGCAATATTGATTACCCCCAGAATGTAACGTAGACAATTAATGACAACTCTTATGTTGAGAAATGCTGGAACATGTCTCTAGCCTAGACCTCTATCTATGTCGTTAATGTTTCAAAATCTCCTTAGGTTAGTTGAACCAATTTTATAGTTGATATTCAATTAGGTATTAATTTCAAGGCACATGATTCGTGTTTAGAGGGAATTATTGCTTGAAAAACTTAATGATTTGGAAAACATTTTGAATTTGAGAGAATGTGATATTCTTGAAAAATCAGGCTAGTGATTAACAAATTGAAGGGAAAAAATTTATTTCATGAGATAAAACAAAATCTATATCTACAAATTCATATAAATGTAATCAACTATAAGATACAATACATAAATACTCACTCCATGATACAATAAGGAACATAATCAACTAATTTTTAAGTATGTTAATATTTTAAAGCCTGCTATACAAAATCAAGTTAGTTGGAAAAAATTTGTTCCTTAAAAGCACCATATCATTTAACATTTTAAAATGTGTAGCTAAATTTACCTTAAAACAATAGTAAGAATATCTTTCTTAAAGGAAGAAATTATCATAACTATAGATAATTTCACATTTCAAAACAAACAGTGAAATAAACGTGGGATGAAAAGGAAAATGAAATTGTTGATAAGAAAACAAAAAGAAATCAACAGATAGAGGTTTTAGTAGATTTAGAGACCAATGGGGATGCTTCAATTTCTTGTCAACAATGAATGTACATTGTTATGATCTATGGTGAAGAGGGGCACCAATTATTTTAGTGTTTTTTTGGTAGAATGTACATGGAAAATTTAGCAAAATAATCATGTAAGGCACACAGAGGGGTAAGAGGATTTAATAACTATATGTTTCTACGAGGAACTATTTTTATGCATGTGCAAAGATGGATATCTAATGCTTTTATGCTTTTAATTGTCTTCATCAAATCTTGACAAAGTTTAAAATAAATAACGTTTTTTTACTTCTTCTTTTTTCTTCTTCCGGTATTGAACCATATTTTTCAATATATTTCAAGATTAAATTTGTTGAGAAACAACTAGATGAATTTAATTGACATTCGATTGCCATAGTCTAAGAACATTAACATTGTAAACATTTCTAGCATATCACAATACATGCATGCTATTTTTTTTCTTTTGCATTTATTATTTATGAATTTTATATTGATTAATAACATGAGTCTTCCATGAAGCATTATAGTTATATGCAATAATACACTCCTTTTTGTGCAAGCACAAATCTACACTACACTTTTTATGTCTTTAAAGAACTTATTATTTTTATAAAAACCTCATAACTGCCATATGAGAATTGAAAGAAGAAACATGTGATGTTTTCAAAGCTAAGGATCATCATTTAGGAATCAAAGAACCATTACATATATAGAATGTTGAATGTTATGAAAGTTTAATGTTGTTAAGTATATGTTTAACAAAGAATGTCTTCTCAGTTCATGCAAATTGGAAGTAGGGATATTCTTTCTCCTTGTAGATCTTGCCATATTTTCTATCTTTTGAATCCTACTTTTGATATAAAAAATTAATCAAACTAATTTTTATTGGTTTTGGAGCACCTATTTGACAACCATTTTTGCTAATCCCTCTCATAAATAAATTTCCATGAATTGTAATTCATGTAAATAATATATGGAAATTATGTTCCAATGGTTTTCTTTGGTAAATCACATAGTTTTTATGGGTTATCTTAAACCATTACAATTCAAAGGTGATTCATAATTTTCATGAATTCAAGTGGTTTCAAAGAATTCCAATAAACCATGTTTTCAAGTAGTTTTCAATAGTTTGCATGGTTTCAAGTTGATTTCAATAATTTGTATGGTTTCAAGTGGTTTTATTTAATTGTTGATACATCTCATTTTTTAACTACATGGAATTATTTTCAATGCTTATTTTATCTTATTTTTATTGTTTCATTCTCCATTTGTTTATAGTCTTTTATCATATTTCTTAATGCATTCAATACGAAGCAAGTAATATGAGAAGTGAGATAGTTTGAATTACCTATAATTGCATGAACTTCTTGTTCTCTCAGTGTCTAACATATTCTTCTCATACTTTCTCTACCTTTCTCTTGTACTTCCTCTATGGATGGAAATTTCTTTCCTTTTCTATATCCAAATCTCCAATTTCCCATGTTTGTTGCGAATCTTTGTTTAATATCAAATCTCTATTATTTCTATATGAAAGAATGTTTGCTTTTATTTTTACATAATGAAATTTAGAAACTAAATATTTTTTTACAGAAGAGGTTCGATCAAGCTATATGATTGATTGAAACCGTGAGCCGTATGATTCAACATTAGTGCCATTAATAAAACATTTGTAAGGCCATCTGAGGGTTAGCTTTTTAATGGCTCAATCGAGCTTCTAGTTAACCACATATGTCGCTCAGTCGAGTGTTTCCTTAACACTCGATCAAGAATTTTGAATTTTGAATTTAAGTGCTCAATCAAGCCCTTGAAGTCCTAAGAATTGCAATTCCTCTTGTTCAGATTTCTCTCCAACCCCATTTTGTACCCTATTATATTTAGGGAAGAAATTGTCCTTAAGTGGTGGATTTTATCTCATTCGATTCGTGAAATAATCATCTATCTAATGGAATATGAATTTGACACTTACGAATTCAAATGATATTTTTCATATAATTTCTTTTAAGCACAACACTTGAATTTTTTTTTTACAGTTTCAAAGCGGTTCAATAAAAAATAAATAACATAAAATATACACAATGAATATTTTTCCAAAAATACCACTATATTCGTTTACAAGTCCACTTCAAATGGGTACTCTTTCTTTTCCAATTTTTTCTAAAGAGTTGAAAACGTGAACACATGTGTCTCCAAAATGAAATTGAAATACAACTTTGCCAACTTTGAAAAATAATAAAAAATATAATTTTGCATAAAAAAATATTTTTTTGATATGAAGAACTTAGTTCCCTCTATGTAAATCATGCTCATATATTTTTTCTTTGAAATTACAATTTTTAGACTAATTTATGTTACGTGAACACATGCATATCTCTTAAGTTTTGTGAAAATTTTCAAGGATATACATTGCATTTAATGGAAAATTGAGAGATTATACGACACTAAATTATTTTGCAAAAAATATCATTAGGAGAACAACATAATTCTCCACAGATTTTCATTTTACCTCGAATCAATAATTCATAATTCTTATATGAATTTTGAGGGGTACAATTCGATAAAAGAGGAAAAACTTGAATTTTCATTGTGACATTTGGCCCAAAAGTGTGACACATATTTGTGCTTTCACCCCTATCTACTACCAAAACATGAAACTTTGGTTATGGAAATACAAAGCAATTCAAAAAAATTTATGACATGTAATTGAAGAAGTTGTGGGTACTACTATAAGCAATTGAAAGGTTATTGTTTATTGTTAATCTATCATTTTATCTTTATGGTTTGTGGAGAATTAATGTTACCTCATGCTTGACAATATATTGTTGGAGTAGTCCCTTCCAGGTCTCAATCTTGTGATGGCTACATTCTTCATATTATTTCCCTTCATAGTCCATGTAGAATAATTTATTCTTATTTCATTTATACCCTTTACTATACTTGTTTTCACAATTATAACATAGTCCCTTTTTTGTTATTTCGTCCATTTTTTGAGGTGTCAGTCGGTTTGGTTGGGTGAGGTTAGGGGAGGGAACATGGTGATCTATATAGTTGTTATTGACCACTATTCTAGTATCCTTTCTTTAATTTTCAACTCTTCTTTAAATTATTGAGAGAATGCACTATAAATTTAGCTTCCAAGAGATGCAACTAATATTGGATTTTCTCCCTTAAAGTTCCCATAAAGAAATCTAGCAAATTATCCTTTTAAATGGTCTTTACGTTGAGACTTAATTTGTTGATCTTTTTTAATGTGTTTTCTAATTGGACCTCTTTTACAAATATTTATCAATTTGATAAATAATGTGTTACTCTTAATAGCCTCATAGTCATGAACAATTTTATGGGGTAAATTTCACAAATGGGTTATTTTTCAATGTTTTTCTCCTTAAAAAAATCACTAAATTACTTTTTTTTCAATTATTCACCCAAATTTATAGGATAAAATACATTTACCTAAAAGATATCCAAATATTTATATAAACAATATAAAATTATTATAAATTATGATATTTTTGCCAAAACAAAAAATGTCTTCAAACATTTTATTGTTTGCATATTATGGACTAGTAAGACTTGCCAAGGAACTTGAGAAAGAAATCCATCCATAAATTTTTTCATTCCCATAATATTCTATCAATTAATCCACAAAAATAGACAAAGAGAAAATACTTTTTTGTTTCACAAAACCATTGTTACCAAAAAAAACTTACCATTTTCTAAATATAACGATGGAATAGTTACCCTTTGTAAGCTTGACACTCGGTGGAGATAAAAGAAATGCTTGATATCGAATATCCATGTTATAGTATATTTGTAATCAAACTTCATCATGTCAATATTTAGAATTAATTAGTTCCTTGGCGCAACATTCAAACCTGATGATGTGGTTCTTGAAGTGATGAATCATCATTATTCTGGGATTCAATCTTTATTTTATCCATATTTCATGATTTTGCACAACTTGGTATTTCCTTTAGGAAATATCTTATCTAGGGTATGTAATATGGAATATTGTAATTTTACATCTATTTTTCCATATGTTCTTGATTTTCATCCATCCTCATTTCCATTTTCATCCTATTTACATTCATTGTCTTTTCCATTTTTCTGCTATTTTCACCCATATTGTTTTTCAACATCTTCAATTTGGTGAAAATATTCTTCCTTTTCTGCTTGAGTTATAATTTAGCAATTTGGAGGTCTATTATTGAATAAAATTTTAAAGCGCCCTTTGGAGCCATGAAAGGGGATAATAATACTCCTCTTTTTCCTCTTTATCATAAATTTTGAATCACCAACCATAGATCTTCCAATCAAATGCTACACCAATTGTAAGTTATGTACCTTTCAAACCATAATTTGGATATTATATGGATAGCCAATATTTTTCCCAATGTATCTATGAAATTTGAGCTCTTTAAAGTCAACAATTTTAGATCATACTATGATGGTATGTCTTCTTAAAGTTATAAAAAAATGACAATATAAAACTTCATCCAAAATGAAGTGATAGAGAAAATTCCCAAATGATTCATTTGAAACTAGTTTTAAAATTTGTCAAAAATAACTACCTTGGACAAGATATAACACATAAAGTATAATAATTCAAAATAAGACAAACAAAAATTTAAACATAATTTCTTATGTTTCTTCATGATTAAGAAAATTTTAAATTTTGAAACTTCACTAAATAAAATTTTAGAGAAATTTCCATGTGTCTTTAAAAAGGATCAGTCACAAACTCTATCTTCAATAGACTATATATTTGAAAGTATAATTAAATATAACTAATAATTTTGACTATGTGTACCAAGATATGTCTCCTTCATTTCTTAAAATTTTCACTACTTGAAACCTCCTAGAACAAATTACAACGAAAATACTAAGACGACTCATTTAAAACTAACTTCAAGATTAGTCACAAATCCTATCTTCCGTAGGATATATACACAAAAATATAGAGAGAGATATTGAAATTTTTATCACCTATTTTATACTATGATGCCTGAACTACCTAAAACATTTTCCTACTTAAAACTTAAATAGGAGAAGTTGTAGTGAAACTTCCAAGATGTCTTGATTGAATGAAAAACTCCCTAGGATTGTAGTTTCTAATTCTAAATGATTGGAAATGAATAAAAAATATCATAAAACTAGAGAGAGAGCAGAGAATCTCCAAATCATAAGAATATATAGAGAATGAAGATAAGCCTCTTTGAGGGGGACATCTCCTTTTATAGTATAACAAATTTAGTAAAATAAGATGAGATTATCTTAAAAGTGGTATCCTTTGTGTGTGTGTGTGTGTGTGTGTGTGTGTGTCTAAGAGACAAAGGGTATAATTTCAATTAAAGGTATAGTAGAGAACACTGATGTAATAGTACAAATATAAATAATTATATAGGTATTTACCAAGGATTTTATGCTTAATATGGGGCTTTTCTATGGCTTAATAGTTGAAGAAAATGTTTGTCAAAAATTCCCTATGATTTCCTAGACATGAATATTATCCTTGAGAATGGATATGTTGTCTCTTCCTGTGGGATGGTCTACAATAGGAATATTATTTTTGATCCGGATTTAAACAGGAATGCAAAAAATTACAGAGATAACCATAAATATAGAGTTGCAGTGGAAATAATACTTCATTTCATTACTGTAAAATACTGAAATATGCTTACAAATAGAAATGGAAATAAACCAACTATGGCGATGGTAGCTTATCTATGAGAAGAGATGTGGAGGCTACATGCATTTGAGTTGTGTTACAATGAGGCTTGAAGGCTTATTTATTGTTTAGAAACAATCAAAAACCCTAAACATCCAAAAACCTAACCCTAGAAGATGAAATGCCAAACTGTGGGCCTCGTTTGGGCAAATTGGTACATCAACTTCTTGGGGTTGTAACTTTGGCATACGATCTTTGTTTGACATGCACAATACCTTGTGAGAAAGATCTATCCGAGAACTACAACTTTGGGAAGAGGGAAATTAGATCATGGACCCATTTTTCTCCCAGTTTTCCCAAAAAACATCATTTAGGGCCTCAAAACGGCTCTGGAAGTTCAGGACCTGAAAAACTGCTAAAAATAGAAAACTATGCTACAATTAAGGAAACTGAAAAGCTGAAAGAAACAATGGTGGGGTTCCAAGTGGACTTGGCGAGTGGCCACCAATATCAACTTTTGGATCATTCCTTCCCCCTTAGGGAGCAATCATCCCCATTGTGTTGACTTCCTCCATGAGATGAGGAAACTTCTACTGAACTTGGTAGATAGTGAGCCACTTGCCTTGGTGAAGGAGTTGGCTTGCTTTGACAATTCGATACAATTGGATATTCTGTTGGCGAGTGTGCTTGATTTGTGTGTCCATGATCCGATGAGTTGTAGCTTGTTCCATGCAATTTGGATTTGACTCTGTGGGTGTGAGTTGTTCTGCAATGTCGAATGTTTCTAGTAATGGTGGAAAGGATGGCCGAAGGCGGTCCACATTGAACACTGAGTGCAGGCCAAGGAATGGGGGAATGATGAGCTCAAATGCATTGTCTCCCACAACCTTGGTAATGGTTTAAGGACCATTTTGGAGTGGTCTTAGTTTCTGATAGGCTCCAGTAAGGTGTTCCCTTTGCAAATGCAACCATACTTTGTTGCCCACCTGAAACTTGTGTGGCACCCAATGTTGATCATGTCGCTACTTGTACTTGGCATTTGATTTCTCCAAAATGGCATGGACCTGCTGGAAAATATTTTGGATGTGCTCAATGAATTTGTTTGCCTTATCTATTTCAGACTGGACATGAACCAAATCTGTGTGAGTAGCTGCATATGGCATGGCCACATCAATGGGACATAGTGGCTGGAATCCCAAGCCCACTTGAAATGGGTTGTGGCCAGTCGAGTTGTGGAGAGCCCGATTGTAGTTGTGCTAAACATAGGGGAGGCTCTCATCCCATGTGCGTGGATGCTTTGAGTTGTACATGTGGAGAATGTGTATGATCATCATGTTCACAACCTCTGTCTAGCCATCAGTTTGAGGATGGAAGGCTGTGGAATTAGTGAGTTTGGTGTCCAGCATCAACCAGAGGCTCGACCAAAATGTACTGAGGAACCTACTGTCCCAATTTGAGATGATAGACTATGGGATCCCAAAGTGTACCCACGCTCGTTCAAAGAAACATGTAGTAGTGGCTTCTGCTATGATATTCTTCTTTGCAGGCCACCAAAATGGCCATGTCCAAGAACCTGTCGATGACCACGAAAACATAGTCGTTTCCATGCTTAGCAAAAGGGATGCTTCACATGTAACCCATGGAGATGTATTCGCAAGGTCGACTAGGGGCAGACAATGTGGTATAGAGGCCTTGCTTCTTCATGGTCAGTTTGGCAATGGCGCAGACAGTGCATGATGTGATGTACTTCCCCACATCCTGTCGAAGATTCGGCCAATAGAAATACTTCTGTAGTACCACCACCATTTTCTTGACCCCAAAATGCTTAGTAGCTCAACTATAGTGTGCTTCCAAAATAATCTTGGCACGCTCGCTTGAGTGAACACAAAGGTGACCCAGGTGGCATAACAAGGCATCCTCGAGGTGAAAATATGGAACATGCTGGCCCTCCAAGAGTGTCTAGTATGTGTGGCCGAATTCTGGGTCGATTTTGTAGATAAGTGGCCAATTAGAAGTCTCATGCCCAAAAGAGTTGAGCATAGTGGTTAACGTGATGATCGGTGGTTGAATAAGGCAATCTACAACATTATTGGTGCTGCCCTTCTTATACTTGATATTTAAATGGAACTGTTGCAGGTATGTGGAGCACTTCTGATGGCGATCAATCTAAAATTTCCCTTGGGTCTATATGAATTGCAGGGGTTGGTGGTCTGTGTGGATGACCATTTCCTTCCCCAAAATGTAATGTTTCCATTGTCGGAAGGCTTGCATAATGGGATACATCTCTTTTTCATAAGTGGGATACTTCCAGATTGTGTCTGAAAGTGTCTCACTGTGATATCCCACCGGATGCCTATGTTGATTAAAGATTTCCCCAATAGCATAGTCAGAGGCATTTGTCTCGACCTCAAATGGTTATTGCAAGTCTGGTAATGCGAGCACTCGTGTTGAGCAGAGGTGATATTTCAACTCTGTGAATCCCTTCTGTTGAGACTCAGACCAAAAGCATTTTTATTTCACTCCTCCCTTGGTGACGTGACTCAAGTGCTAAGTGATATGAGAAAATCCCAACACGAACCTACAGTAGAAGTTGGCAAGACCTAGAAAGTTGCGGGGCTCTGTCAGCGTGCTTGGAGATGGCCAATCCTAAATGACTTGGATCTTGGCTAGATCCACATGCACCCCTCATTCATCAATAATGTATCCCAGATACTGAACCTGGGTCATGCCATAAGTGCATTTCTCCAAGTTGGCACATAGCTTTTGTTTCCACAGTGTTTGGAGAACCTGTTGGATCTGGTGGACGTGCTCTTCCCAAATCTGGCTAAATATTAGGATGTCATCCAAGTATACCACTACAAATGAGTTGGTGAATGGCTGAAATATGCCATCCATTAGCCTCATGAAGGTTGCAGGATCATTCGTCAATTTGAAAGGCATAACTAGCCATTTGAAAAGGCCCTCCTTGGCTTTGAAGATAGTCTTCCACACATTGGAGGGTTCAGTTGGTCCAGGAGGTCATCAATCCGTGGGATCAGCTACCTATTACGAATAGTAATCTTTTTCACCGCCCGATAGTCAATACAAAGTCTCCAAGTCCCATCCTTCTTCTGTACCAATATGATCGGGCTCCCACAAGGCGATGAACTCAGATGGATGGACCTTTTTGCAACCACTCCTAAATTTTCATCTTGATTTCATCGTTCTCCAGAACGGAGCACCGATAGATTGGGTCATTGGGCATTGGCATGCCTAGGGTCACATCGATGGAGTGCTTGACCTAACAGTGTAGAGGAACCCCTATAGTGGAGGTGAAGATGTCCTCGTACTCCTCCATGACCTTGTCCATCTGTAGTTGTTGTGCGAAGGGGCCCTATCTGGAGGTCATGGCCACCATCTTCTTCATTCCTTGAGGGTGTATCATCAGGAAAAAAAATTCCTAGTTTTGGAAATGAGTGTACTGCATTGTTTTGTAGTAACCAAAGAGATGGCAGTAGGTGGTGCTACCTCCAGTATCATGTACAACTTATTTCCCAAAGTAACAATAACAACACAGGGCCTTTATTCATACACAACATGTCGCTTCCACAAGTATGGTTGTCCTCATCATACATCACAAACATCAAGGGGAGAAACATCACAGAATACCTCATCTGTTAAGGGCTTGATGTTGTATGGAAGACGAAACTGCTGGCTTATGCTAAGATCCCATCCTTGGTGAAGCCACCTGATGGTGTACGATTGTGGATGTGCTGTGGTCAGTAAGCCCAACTGCTTCATGACCTCTACCGAAATGAGATTCTTTTGGCTCCCGTTGTCAACAATGAACTATAGCGGGGAGCCCTTTACCCACATCTGGTAGTCGAAGAGATAATCCTCCTCCTCTGGGTCTTTGTGTTCCTCCTTCTAGATCTTCGTGGTGGAAATAGTGGCATTGGGCTCTGCATCGGTAATCTACTTCCCTTTGACATTCCCCTTGTTAGGTTATAACTTAGAGTCAGAACATGCATCTAATTCTAAAAACCTTAGCTCAGCCACCAGTGACTTCTTGGTCTGACACTCACTTGTGTTGTGAGTGGAGCTCTTATGGAACTCACACCACTTCCCTGTGTCCTTTTTTGACTTCACGACATTTCTCTTTGCTTGCAGCTTTGGCGGTTTGTCTTGGGCCGCCCTGCCTTGGCTTTGTCCTTTGTTCTGCAGTTTTGGGGCACCTTTCCCTTGCTTCAGATTTGTAGATCCAAAGTCTTGCTTCTTTTGTATAAACTTTTCTTGACCTTGACAACGTATCAGTATGCCATGCCGAGCGCAGAGATGTTTAGGAATTCTATTTCTTCTTGGATGTACTTGTGTAGACAGACACAATATTTGAGTACCAAATGCTCCTCCGAATCCTTAATACCCAACTTTGTGTGAAAGGTATAGAAAATATTGGTAAACTTCAACACGACTTGGTCCCTTCACTACCAAAGTGCGGTCCACTTTATGTATTCATCCTCATAGCTTCCGACAGGCTAGTACTACTCCTTGATGGTAGTCTGGAATGAATTCCAAGTGGTTGTGGTTGAAAATAGTGATCCCGTACTTTCATCCTTCTGCTCACAGTAGGTTTCCCACCAGTCCTTGATGTGGGGGGCTGCTTTGAGAAGAGCGAAAATAATCTTTTCCTGACTGAAAAATCATGAACAGAAAAATACCCTTCTAGCATATTTAACCATTTATCTATGACATTTGCATCTATTTGACCCTCAAAGATGGGGATTTCAAAATTAACTTGTACCTTAAAGGGTGTGGTATTTCCGGAGTAGTTTTTAGAAGCCGATGTGTCGCCTTTGGGTAGGCACTGAAGGATTTGGGCAAAGTTGTCCATCATCGCGTTCCTTTTCCACTCAAGGGCTTCTTCGAGTAGTATTTTGATAGGATCTTCTACCCCCTCATCTTTCTTTCCATTTTCCATGGGAGGTCGTCGGGATTTGCAAGGCTGGTCTTGCAAAGGTTTGACCAGTTCAACCCTAACTCCTTATATCTCGACTTCGTTGGGGACATGCAAAGAAAAGCAAAGAAAAAGAAGAGCCCTCTGATACCATTGATCCGAATTTAGACAAGAATGCAACAAATTACAAAGGTAACCATAAATACAGAGATGCAGTGGAAATAATAATTCATTTCATTACTGTAAAATACTGAAATATGCTTACAAATAGAAATGGAAATAAACCAGCTAGGGCAATGTTAGCTTATTTATAAGAAGAGATGTTGCGGCTATATGCCTCTGAACTGTGTTACAATGAGGCTCGAAGGCCTATTTATTGTTGAGAAACAATGGAAAACCCTAAACATCAAAAAACCTAACCTTAGAAGATGAAACACCAAACTGTGGGCCTTGTTTGGGTAAATTGGTACATCAACTTCCCGAGGTGGTAACTTTGGCATACGATCTCCATTTGACGCACACAATATCTTGTTAGAAAGATCTATCTGAGAACTACAACTCCGGGAAGAGAAACATTGGTCCATGGTCCCATGTTGCTACTAGGCTTCCCAAAAAAACGTTGTTTAGGGCCTCAAAATGGCTCCGAAAGTTCAAGATCTAAAAGGCTGCTAAAAATGGTAAACTATGCTATAATTAAGGAAATTGAAAAGATGAAAGAAAGAATGGTAGGGGTCCAAGTGGACTTGGATAGTGACCACCAATATCCACTTGGATCAATTGTTGAGGAAGGTTTAGTCAATATATCTTTGGGATCCCCTATATGATATTAATATGCACAAGGAAAGTTTATATATGTAAAAAATTTCTTGGAGAAGGGTTGACTAACCCTCCCACTAAACACCACATGACATGAATATTATTATAAGGAAGGGTCTATAGACCCTATTACATGTTCCCTCTCATGAGAATAATATGTCAAAGGAAGGTTCAACTAAGCCTTTCACGAGATTTTCTTACATAAAAAATATGATTAAGGAAGGCTTAGTAAACCATTCAACCATTCCACTGAATACCGCACAATATAAATTCTAGTTTTCTGGAAGGTTAGACCAAACCTTCTCTATGCACACTATCTGTGAGAATACTTTTTTGCAGGAAAAATTGGTTAATACTTCCCTATGATCTCTTAGAGGAGAGAAATGGTCAATTTATGATTCCCCATGCACCCCCTTAATGAAATAAATTATCATACTATAAGAAAGGTTAGTTTATCATTTTCTGGTCTCTCTTATATAATATTTCTATGCTTGAGGAAGGGTTAATAGAATTATTTTAGGGATCCTCCTCTAGATTATTTGTAAGATGTTTAGCTATTGTTTATACCAATGTGTAGTTCAACTCATAATGCCTCTTCTTTAATGAAAACAACCATATGAGAAGGTTTCATTATTTTATCCTACACCTTAGAAACTAGAAATGTCTTGAAAGTTATTCATTCATGGGATTCATCACATAAATTGCATCAATGATAAAGAGATGCCTCTTTAGGATGAGCTAGACTTGGTCTTGTTAAGATATGCATAGTAGATTTAAGATAATTTTAAAGTTGTAGTTATCCTATCCTCCAAAAATATCATACTATTATGGATATACTACATCCTTTACAATAGAATAATCATATTATTTTTAGAACCATCGTTATCAAGATGAAATCCTCTTATAAGACTACATTTGTCAAATTTAAAACATGAATGAAAGAGTAAGCAAAGGAAATTGGCACCTTACTCTTGTAATTGGCGATGATAGATAGGAGGAATGTTATTATAATAATGGGCTATAGCTTTTTGCGGAAAACAATGCATAAACTAAATAACTTTATTACACATCTTGAAGAATCTAAGGTTAAAAGCCTTCACGGTTTCACCTTCCTAAAACAAACAAATAAAAAACTTGTTAAAGCTTGGGATATCCTCGACATGATTTTCCAAGGTAACAAAGGTGGATTTAAGCTAGCAATTTAGTCCAGAGAAATGGAAAAGATTTTGTAAGGAAGGCCCATATGGGATTCACCTTCCTAACAAATACCTTATCACATGCATTCAGAAAGGGGGATTTGAAATTGTGAAAATGATGTCAATATATTATAGGCATTGGGTGTGGGAGATGCAAAGTATGAGGGGTTTATAGATATTTTGAGCTATGAAACGGGGTATCTAATAAAATTTTAGGGATATATTTTAGAAACAGGAAGTTTTTAATTAAAAATATGTATTGTAGAGGAAGGCAGAGGAGAAACAAAAGGAATTTTGGGAAGCATTTATAAATTATTAGTGAAATTAAGGGTACTCATTAATATCACATGAAAGCACATCCTATCTCACAAGTTCACTTATTAAACTCTACATGGACATGGAAAATAATTTGGAAACAACTTTACTTTGCAAGGAGTTCATAAATAGCCTCATATACATATCATTTTAAAGAGAACCTATGCTATCATAGAAGTTACCCTATTCCCTAAGATTTTGAGCAAACAATCTTTGAATTCAAGGGATATGTATTTAATGTAATTTCAAGAGGAGGTGGAAGATGACTAGTGGTAGAATTTACATCTATTTGAGACTAGAAAATTCCTAGTTTCTTAATCTATTTTGGATGTTGTTAGGAACAAGAACCAAGCTACATTAAATAAAATATATGCCTATTACAATGACCATATGATGAATTACTAGACCGAAAACTTGAACTACGGTATCAGACAAAATAAGTTGTAATGATAAGAGTTGGACTAGTTTGAGAAAGATATACCCTTCCTATTTGATGCAGGAGCATCTCACCCCCCTTCTAAAAAGAGGAATCCAAAGAGGAGAATGAGAGGACGTGGATGATCAGAGCAAAACTAGCAAAATTAGGTTTAAAATAGAGCTAGTTTGATGGAAGTGATAAGTCTCTAAAAGACTTAATTAATGTAATTGTCTGCCATATCTATGCTTATAGAGAGTTTAGGGGTTTGTTGATTGATTGTGGGAAGAAATCGTGCATCTTAAATGATCCGCAACTGTTGTAATCTCTTATAAAAAGAGAGTCTATATGTGTGAGAGGATAGAGAGTGAATAATAGAGAATGTGTAACAGAGATAGATACAATGTAGTCGAGTGGGAGAACTATGGCTAAGGCTGAAATGCCTTAGGATGTAACTATTTTGTATATAATAGAAAATGTGTGTTCAGTATTAATTGTGTGTCTGTGTGTGACTGTATAGATAATCTCAATATTCCAGTGTTGCAGGTTTTGCTCGACCATCGATCACTGTAAGATTAATGGCGATCCAACAAAATACTGTTATATATAACTGTTGTGTCGTGTGTTGACGAAGAGTGGCAGAGGCAAGATTGAGAAAGGCATAAATCCATTAAATACGCCGGGGATCAACAATGTAGGTAGAAAAAACGAGAACCATCTGATCGAATAGATCGACGGTCATCGCATGTGGAAGAGCAGGTTTCAAATAGTGCAAATGGTATTTTCGAGGCACTCCAAGTGGTAAGTGGTAATATCATGAGTCTGCCCGATTCCATACAGTGGAGGAAATGTAGCACAAGAGTGGAGAGAGGAAACCGATTTTCGGGCGGTTAATCCTCGTGCACGTTTCTCACCTGAAATCATCGTGGACCGTTGGATCTTGTGCAGTAGATCAATGATAGGTCTGTCATGCTAGTTTGATGAGCGGGAAAGGCATCAGCCATTGGATCATAGAAGAAATGGACGGTAGAGATCAGTCGATCAAAGATCGGAGATAACGAAGGACAATGGGAAGGAAAAGCTTCAGATTCAATGGACCTGATGATATTTATATATGCGGATCTATAATATTTGAAGTCCGATTATGGTTTCAGCACGTGTTTTCCGTGTAATCCTATGTTATCCTGATGAATGAATGGTTCTGTGTTTTTAAAAGAAAATCCAATAAAGTGTTGTATGGTTCCAGCTTAAAGGCTAAGGCATAAAAAACGCTTCCGATAGGGTTTGTGGGCCATAACCCACAAGCCGCAGGATCAAATTTTTTTAAATTAATCGGAAATTGGCCTACCCCCAAAATCTCCTTTCATCATTTGGTATCATAGCAGGGAAAGGATTCCTTGAGAGGAGGAGAAAGAGTGCAAGCAGAAAGAGAAGGAGGTACAATTTATAAAGCTAGAGAGTTTGTGGTCTTACTATCATACGGATAGTGGCAACGGAAGGTGAGAAAACTTGCAGCAACCTAGAGCATGGTGTGCTCAATTGGTTTGAGAGGAGAGAACCAGAAGGATTCCAAAAGACTAAGCTCAGAGGAGAAATATTTGTGAGCTATCATGTAGGAGAGGAAGATTGTTACTACAGAGGTTGGTTGCAGCTCAAAGAATATCATGAAGGTAGTTCCACGAAGAAGTAGGTAGAATTGCTAAGGACCAAGAGAAGCATATGACCAGGAGGTCATAAATTTTTGTGCCTCGGGAGTGTGATGTAGGAGCATTTGACCCCCCTTAATCAAAAGAGGAGTCCAAAGTGGAGAACGAGAGGACATCGACCATCAGAGCAAAACCAAGGAAATTCTATTTAAAATAGAGCTAGTTTGATGGAAACGATAAGTCTCTAGAAGAATTGATTAATGTAATTGTCTGCCATATGTATGTGTATAGAGATTTTAGGGGTTTGTTGAGTGATTGTGGGAAGAAATCGTGCATCTTAAATGATCCATGACTATTGTAATCTCTTATAAAAGAGAGTCTATGTGTGTGAGAGGATAGAGAGTGAATAATATAGATTGTGTAATAGAGTTAGATACAATGTAGTTGAGTGGGAGAACTGTGGCTAAGGCTGAAATTCCTTAGGATGTAACTTTTTTGTATATAATAGAAAATGTGTGTTTAGTGTTAATTGTGTGTCTGTGTGTGGCTATATAGATAATCTGAACATTCCAATGTTGCAAGTTTTGATTGACCATCGATCACTATAGGGTCGATGGCAAACCAATGAAATATTGTTATATATAGCTGTTGCATCGTGTGTTGATGGAGTGTGGCAGAGGAAAGCCTGAGAAAGGCGTAAATCCATCAAATATGTAGAGGATCAACGACGTAGGAAGAAAAAAAGAGAACCATCTGATAGAATAGATCGATGATCATCGCATGTGGAAGAGTAGGTTTTAAATAGTGCAAATGGTATTTTGAGGGCACTCTAAGTGGTAAGTGGTAATATCATGATTCTGCCCGATTCCATGCAATGAAGGACATGTAGCATAAGAGTGGAGAGAGGAAACTGCTTTTCGAGCGGTTAATCCTCGTGCACATTGCTCACCCGAAACCATCATGGACCATTGGATCTTATTCGAGTAGATCAACGGTTGAGGTTTGTCGTGCTAGTTTGATGAGCAGGAAGGACATCGGCCATTAGATCGTAGAAGAAATGGATGGTGAAGATCAGCCGATCAAAGATCGGAGATAACGAAGGACACAAGGAAGGAACGGCTTTAGAGTCGATGGACCTGACGATATTTATATATGCGGATCTATAATATTTGAAGTCCTGTTATGGGTTCGGCGCGTGTTTTCCATGTAATCCTATGTTATCCCGATAAATGAATGGTTCCGGGTTTTTAAAATAAAATCCAATAAAGTGTTGTATGGTTTCGGCTTAAAGGCTAAGGCCTAAAAAACTCTTCCGATAGGGTTTGTGGGCCATAACCCACAGGCCTCAAGATCAAATTTTTTTAAATGAAAGGGGAAATTGGCCTACCCCCAAAATCTCCTTTCATCACTATTAGATTAGTTTAAGCCTTTTGTTACCTAAGTTTTAATTTTTACATTTTTCCTTATGTGCTAATGAACCACCAAGGGGGGAAGCTTGCTTAAAAAATTATAATAAATTTACAAAAGCCCAAAAGCCAACAAGAAATTGATGACATTTCTTGCATTATGAGAAGTACTTTTATGCCCTGTATACCTCTCTAACAACAATGCCACTATCCCACTAAGAGCTAGAGAAATAATGAACCAATAGAGACAACCATGTCAATGTCAATTCAAGGTGTGGTAGATGTTAATGAATCACAACCCTTCTAATAACAATTAAAATTCTTGGTGAAATGATTTGTATCGTGAACCAATTGACATTTTATGTTACCACAATTGTGTCACATCTGATGAATTAATGTGCCTAAATGTGTCTTTGTATTCATCACTATTCAGAGGATATATTTTATATTAACGATGCCATTAAACATAAACCAGGGTCTTTTTTAGAGTCAACCCTAAATTAGTCGATGAATCTACTTCACTATTAATCTATCACAAGATGTAGTAGTATTCAATATTGGTAAAGAAACTCACCTTTTTTCATTCAATTATTCATGCTAAGGGGTGGTTTAACATCTTTGAATTATAAAGAAAATGATTTATTATGGTCATGGAGTCTCTTATCACAATTGGTGATTTCCATTAGTGCCTCGAGTCCCTTCCATATTGAATATGATTATGATTTATTATTGGAAACAATATGAAGTCTCTAAGTGAAGTACGCTTATATTTTCATCTAGGATCCATGATGACCCAATCCCACTACATCCTTCCACTTTCCATGCCAAATAATTCATTTTAACAAATGACCCTTAAATTAGTTGTAATTTATGTTGTTAAAGTGTGCAGTTAGTGGTTATTCTAAGTCTCTTTGTTATGAAATATAATGTTGAATATAATTAGTGCACTAGAAATTTAAACATCTATTACGAATCATATGAACTAGTAAAAAAAATAAAATAAAAATGCAATAAAAAACATTAAACAAATCCTTTTCATTCATTGAAATGCATTATTAACTAATATGGGATCAAAATAATGTTGAAAGTTAGTAAATACAAATATGTAACAACTCCTAATAATCTAGTAGTTCCATTTATATAGTGTTGATAAATAACAAAATTAAAATGTCAAACATAGTTCCTAAGCCTAAGGAAAGGCTTGAAATTCAATGATATACATAAATAAATTATCAAACATATGCCTAAAGAGATATTTATTGATAAAAAGTATTTAGTTATAGCCAGTTAGAGCCAAAACAATCTCGTTAATCTATTTGATTACTATTAAAAAAAGGTTTTTTATGACGCTATGTCGTTCACAACACTCCAAAATACAAACTAAGTGAAGCCTTACACAACATGAAGCATGCCCCTTGAAAGTTAAATTGTTTGATGGTTGCATTGAAATTATGGGTCGGAGTATACTTATATTCAATCTATAAATTACTCCTTTAATGCTTCATTTTATTCTAATGAAACGAACACACATTCTCAAACACACACATGTATATGGAGATACGATATAAATATAACTTACCATTATTTTGGTGAATGCTCCAAGAAAGTCAAAATGTTTTCCAATTATTCAAACATGATATGAAAAATAAAAAATAATAATAATGGCAACAAAAGTAATCATCCCAACATTAAAAATGTGATTTAACTAACTTTTTTAACGTTTGTATTTTGGGGACTAGGTTCAAGCTAACTTCTCTCTAAGCCTACAAAAGGGCTCAACCAGGGTTGGAATTTCAAAAAAGACTAGCTCGTCAAATTTGAAGTTTTTCAGAGTTTCTAACCTGTTTTCATAGTTTCAAAACAGATTTTTGACAGTTTTGTAATTCTTCAACCTGTATTTGAAGGGCAAATCACCCATGACAGGCAATTTGCCCGTCAAATTCCAACCCTGGACTCAACTGATTGAAATTCTGTGGGGATATTGAGAATCATCTCTGCTTCCCAAGAACTAAGCACATGTTCAAATGATTGCCCTTAAACACGAGTCTTATCCATCAGTTAAAATAATGGTGCTAACACTATATCGTAAACACCATGATCCTATCCAAGAAACTAGTATCCACAATCAAATGATCTCCATTAAATTGTCATTAACATCTCCATTAAATTTTCATTATGGACATGCATATTAGTTCATGATATCCCTCAACTTGAAACAATGTAGCTAAATTATAGCATGATAAGTTCCAAACTATTCCTAGTGGCATGTGTCTATACTAAAAGAAAGCCTCGGTTGTAATATAATGTAAAAATGAAATCAAGTCACAAATTATAACACTCGCCTCTTAAGAAATGCATAATATTGGTCCAATGGTTGCCCATATGCAAGAATATGTGGTTCACGAAATATTGCAGGAAGAATATATAATTTGAAAATTTAAACATGAGAACACAAATAGGTACGTGGAACATGGACATTACACATCATTTCAAGGGTTAAACTAGGTCAAAGAAATAAATTTCCTCAAAATACAATTTACTCACAAATGTCCATACTCCATACAAGTGAGTTGGTAGGTATATATAGTGTTTTGATGGTTGTTAAATTAATATTCAATGCTTAAGAAAAGGTTATATGCACAAGGCTGGGGAGCAAGAAGTGGAAGTTAAATTTGGTCAAACAAATGATGGAAAAATAACTCAACATGTACGTTAAAACCATCGTGGAAAAGCACACACAACATAGAAAAAAAGCAGATTATTCGTGGACAAATAATACCTTTCTCTTTACTTGTTCAGTGAAAAAAGATAATTTTTATTTCTTACTTGAAATTTGTGTATGAAAGATGTAAATGTTTTATGGAAAAGACTAAAATTGTATTATTGAATTTGATTTTATTCTTCTTTTTAACATAGTAATAAGAATAAAAAATAATTTAATATAAACAAGTGTAATATGCAGTGTCGCTGCTTTGTACCTGTTTTTTATGCAAAAAATAATTATAAGATTATAAAGTTTGTATCTCAATCAATTCTCTATATAAAGGTATCAAAATGGTTAATGACCCCTTATTCAACATATGAACCTTTTTTATATTGTTAGAAACTAGTGAAGGTCATTGGAAATGGAAAGCATGACTTTACAATGGTATAAAGAAACCCAAAATTCCTATATTGGATTGCACAATTAATGTACTTTTGATTTTTTGCAATTCTTAGAATGCATACACACCATACATGAAGGGAAAGTATGCATGAGACATGTGCTTCCTTAAGGGAAATCATGTGTATCTAGTGAAACTCTCTTTAACATTGAATTAAGTGGAGCAAGCAACTAGACTAGATATATCTTAGCCAATACAATTAGAAACAGTCAATTATGACCAAATAATGCTATAATAGTTGATGATGATAAACTCTATAGGAAATATGCTCACTAATTAATCAAAGCAGTGTGATGTATAAGTAGCATTGAGGTTTTAGAAATAATATCAACCAAAAAGAGTATATGATCTAGTTTTTTTTTTAGTATTTATTTGTTGTGTTTTTTAGTCAACCTCGTCTAAAGGAGAGCATTGGTGTACATCACTTATCAATTTATAGAAGTGAGGAAATATAGAAAGACTATAAGTTATATGTAGCATGGTATATTTGAAAAACCAATTTAGTGTATATTTTTTTTTAAATAAGCGTTGTGTTGCAAAATTTATGAAATGTTTCTAAATAACTCTTACTTTTAGCTAAAGATGGCATTTTTATGAGCAAAGTTGTAATGCTGAAGTTTATAAATTACAATATTAATTTATGTCTTTTAAAATTTTGAATAAGAAAAAATATATTTATGAGTTATATACTCACATATTTGATGGCATTTAGGGAAGTGAGGAAATACAAAAAAATTGTGAGAGATATGTGACATGGTATACTTGTAAAGTCAAATTAATTTTTTTAATAAAAATAAACTTTGTGATGCAACATCTTTTAAAGTTTTTAACTCTTACCTTTAGCTAATAATGTCATTTTTGGACACCAAAGCCGCAATGTTGAAGTTTGCAACGTATAATATTATATTATGTCTTTTAATAAATATCTTTATAACTTATATACTCACAAGTTTGGCAAACATCTATATAATTGATCTACTCACATGTTTGGTGACATTTGGCATATAGAAAGATTGCAAAACATATGTGACATGATATACTTGAAAATTCAATTTAATTTATTTAAATTAAAGGAAATGTTGAGATGCAATATTTTTTAAAAGTTTTTAAATAACTCCACTTTGAGCTAAAAACATTATTTTAGCCATGGAAATTGTAATGTTAAAGTATGTAAGTTATAATACAAAATATCTAAATTAATTAATTAATTTTAAACTTAAATATAAGTTATAACTTATGGGAATAGTTTAATTGGCATGTAATAATGAGAATCAAGGTTCTAATTCAACAAAATATAATTATTATTATGTAATTTGGATAAGGCCTAAGGCCTGCATCAGGTGGTATCAGAGCAGGAATAGCTCTATTGAAGATTCAAGTTTTTTTTAGTTAAGTTAACTGCATGTGATGAATGAATGTTAGATTTTGGAACTGATGAATATTGCAGCTAGCGTACAGTGATAAAGGGGTCTAGCAAGGGATTCTAAGTGAATGTAGCAGAACCTAAAGATTCAATAGAGGTTGAATAAAGTTGCAGATGAGAGAAGCCTACAGGAGCAGTAGAGGATGCTCGAAAGGTTCCAACAGAGGACCAATGATTACCAAAATACCAGATCCAGAGGGAAGGATTGGTGAGGTAAGTGGCAGCAAGAGAGTTTGCTGTAGTAGAGGCTTCATGCAACTCATAGGTGAGGAACTCATGGCGAAGGAGATGATAACTGAAAGTCATAAAGGAGAGAGCAGAGGTTCAGAAAGAGGCCACAGAAGAAAGAAGGAGAAATATGCCAAGGCGAATGGCATAAGACAACAATTGACTCAGGAAGAGTATGAGAAAGAGAAAGCTGAGATAGCAGTTCATCTTGAGCTATTGATGGAATTGTTGCAGGAAAATGTGAAAGACCAAAGACATGGTTAACTGATGAGGAAGAGAGTGAAGTGGCAGAGGCTACAATAGAAAAGAGATTTACAGATAAGCATGCAGTTAACAGGGGAGCTGAGGAAGCTTGAGCAGATGATGGATGTACAGTTGAGACGAGAAGAACTTAGAGGAGCGGAGTTGGAAGAGGAGGTTTCCATTGGTGAAATAATGGAGGAAGCAGTCAAGACTGAAAAATATTGTGATTTAAAAACTAATGAGTTGTGCATGTTTGCAGGTACAGAACAGGGAGATGAACAAGCTTTAGAATTTGTTCAAGAAGAGTTGAATCTGAAGGCTGTTCAAATCGATGATGAGAAAATGAAGACGCAGGAGTCTAATCAGAATGTTGGACCAGCTGATGATTGGTCAAAAGTTGTTGAAGGTATAGAAAATTGTGTGAAGTTTCCAAGTTCTACTCCTAATGAAATTGTTGAATTGTATAGAAAACTAGATCTCCAGAGAAGAGAGTTGGAGAGACAGAGGACTTATGTGCAGGATAATTTGCTGAAGAAGCAAGAAAAGAGAGTTTTCATGAATGACAGTCATGAAGCAGAAGAGAGAGTCCAGTGTAGTGAACAAGAGGGAAAAGTTGCAGATGAAATTACTAGTGGCAAGCAAAGGAATGTTGCAGAGGGACAGGAAGATTGGGAGGCAGCAACATCCATAGTGACAGCTAAAGAAACACGTGGGGCGACATTTATGGTGGAAGCTAAGACAACACTAGCAGCAGCAAAATCTATGGGGGCATTGATGCCTTATGTCTTTTATTCTAACAATCGTTTTGTGAGTACAGGTCTCATTGAAGATGCTGGGGAAAATCCATTAGAAAAAGAAATTGAACTGATGAGGCAGATGATGATGAAGGAATCCTGGAAGAGACCCGCAGCAGTGAAACAAAGGAGAAGTAGCAAAAGGAAGACAACAGAAGATTGCGAGAGTGCAGCTAGTGGAGCAAGGCAGCATAAAGTGTGGAGACCTGGAGAAGAACAACAGACAGAAACAACGACAAATGGAAAGTTGCAACACAAGATATGGGATCCAGGCAAACATAGATCTGAACACATGATCAGGAGATCATGAATTTTTTCTACCTTGGGAGTCTGATGCGGGAGCATTCAGCCAAAGGGAAATTATTGGAAAATAATAGACATAGGAGTCATGCAATTGTGGATTAGTCCTAAATCCAAGTCACTTAATATTTAGCTATTAATTAGATATTCTCAAAATAAATAAATAAAACTAGGAGAGCTTTTAGGCATAAAAGGAATGGATGTGGACCATTAAGTGATAGGGAAGCTTTTCTATTTTAGAACAGGGAAAAAGATGGGGAAAAGCCTCAAGATGCTTTTAACATATGTATGCATTGCATGTAAAGTTAGAGCTTTTAGTGAGTGATTTTAGGATTTTTAGATCATGCTAAGTTTTATAAATTATGAAGTCTCAAAGGCATTGAATAGGATAGAGTGTGAGAGAGTGTGGTGGAGAATAGGTTGAATAGCCAAGGCTGTAAGTCCTCTGGCAAATTGTAAGGGCCATGAACGTTGAAGATCTGGCCACGAAGAAAGGTTGTAAGTATTTGTTTATTAATATGATAAGTGTGGGTTTTAGAAATTGGATGTTAATTTCTGAATTGGGTTCAATATCAATCGAACTGTGAAGGGCGCACATAATACCTTGAATGCGTGATTAATAATTGTGAATCACTATTATTATTAATGCGTTGGTTGTTGACATGATATATGACCACGTTATTGAAGCTGTTTGAAATGGTATCAGTTTTGTATTAAATACATGGTTGTTGACTGCGCTGGTGTCATCGGTTGTATAAGTTGACATTAAAAACAAGAATATAAAACTGTGTTTCGGCTTGTAAGATCAATGGAACTGATAATCAATTCAATGGTGATTTGATATATATATTGAAAGCGCAGGTTTTGATTGGGCATTTATTGAAATGGAATTTGACATGGACAAATTATGGAGATCCTGGGTATTGCAGGTCAGGCCTGCATCAATAAACAATATCCAATTTTATATTTTAATATCTAAAAATATAATAATTTATTTTAACAAATTAAAAAATATAAAAAATTATCTTATAATAATTATTATGATAAAAATAATTTTATAATCCTAAAAATATTATATATAAATATCATATGATATATAAATAATAAATTAAAACATATTGTTTTGTGAAGAAAATATAATAATTTATTTAATTTTAAAAAAAATAAAATAAAAATGGAAAATATCCTGACCCAAAAAAATTTAAAAGAATGTTATATTATAAGATTTTAGAGAATATACACCTTCAATATTGGGGAAAACAAAATAAACTATTATTTTTCGCACCTTTTAGAAGAAAATAATAGGAGTTTGACTGCCTCCGCGGAGATGTTGTGGGCACCTCCTCCGGCATATTGACGATGTTCGCAATCCAATAAAACTTCTCAGCTATCTCTGTCCTAATGGAGACCTTAAAATAATTAATGTTGCATTATATCATGCTTCGACAATGTAATCTTAAATAAAAATGATATAATGTAAAGTATGAAGTAATTAAATCGTGGCTTAAATTAAATAAGTTATTTTAATAAATGAATTGATTTGATGTTGGAATACTGGGTCATTGATTAATGGTGTAGGTGTTAATTAATTATTGAGACATTGGTAATAGTATGTATTTTTTAAAACTTTAAAATTTTTTTGACAATTATATTCAAAATTTTATAGAAAATTTTATAATCAAAATTTTATAAATTTTTTTATTTCTTATATAAATGTTAATAAAAAATTAAAAAAATTATTTTCAAAATATTTGTTTTAATATTATATTTTTCCAAAACTTTAATAAATTTGATAAGTTACTTGAAAAATTTGAGAGATAAAATGTTTTTGATCATAAACTAATTACAATATAACTTTCTTTTCGGGGTGTATGATAAATAGAGAAAAACTTTTAGTTCTTTTAATTCTTTAATATAAAGAAATTCACCTTGTAAAAAGTGTTATAGAAACAAATTAAAAATCAACAATGTTACAGGAATATACATGCCACACCTTCTCTAGTGTTGAAGAATCTAAGACCAACCTAGATCAATTTAACTCGTCACTTGATTTGCAAATATTTCCTCAATTTCTACACTCTAATAAGAAAATTTACACCTCAAGGGATTTGATTGCTCTCAGCCCATGATAGACCCAAAGTTAAATGGAATTAGGCAGATTTTTAATCCAAAGTTATTAAATCTAATAATATTAATATTATAATATACAAATATTAATATTAGATTTATTATTAAATCTCTCTCTCACACACACACACATATATATTATTATTATATTATTATTATAAAAATTTTGTATTAATAGAATATTAAATTTATCATTAATTTTTTAATAGTAGTATTAGATTTAATGATGTTTTTTTATAAGCATGATTATAAATTTATAATAAAACTATATTAAATTAATATTTTCAATTATTACACTTTTTGGAGCTTTGCAACCGTGATGGTCAGGCAGCCATGAGATAGAAGGCACAGAAAACCACGAAAATAGTTAGAAAGCGGCACTGAAACCAAGAGACCATAGCAATGGCAGAGGAAGACAGGAGGGGAGAGATCCCCTCCTATAGAGATGCAGCAGTAGGAGAAGGAACAAGCAACAACAAATTGGACAAGGAAAGAAAAACACAAGGACCTGTCCTCGGAGCAAGATGGCAGGCAGGAAGCAGAGGCAAATGCTTACTGTGTGCAGTGAAGAAACCGAGATTCATTATTCCCATGAATAAACTCGAGCACTATAGAAGCTATATGAAGGACCATGCATTAGTATGCAAGTTCATTGGCATATGGCCGTCAAAAAAGGACCTAACTAGATGGATACAACAGAAATGGCAACCTCGAGGCCACATAGAGCTGCAGCTAGGTGCACGAGGCTTCTTTACGGTAATCTTCTCAAACCTGCCAGATAAAGAAAGAGTGTTTGAAAATGGTCCATATTTTTATAATAATGCAGGTTTATTTATGAGGTACTGGGAGGAGTGTTACAACCCTGATAAAGAAAAATTCCTAGCAATTCCAGTGTGGGTAACACTATTCGGATTACCAATGGACTTTTGGGACCTTGAGATTCTGGAAGGAATAGGTAACACCATAGGAAGCTTTGTCAAAATAGTTGACTCAACAAAGAAGGGAAGATATGTCTCGTATGCAAGAATCTATGTCTATATGAACATAGCTGACACGATTCTGGGAGCAGTGGAACTAAAATGCCATGAGGAGGTGTGGTAGCAGGCGCTGCACTACGAGCACATTCCTTTCCACTGCAGGAAGTGTCATGAATATGGGAATCTTTACAAGGATTACCCACTTAGTTTAGAACAGGAAGAACGAAGAAGCAAGCAACAGAGGAAATATCAAGAAGATAATGAAGGGTTTCTGGAGATAAAATATAAAAAGAAACCAGCAAAAGAAAATCCTAAGGAAGGAAGAAAGGAACAACCAGCCAAAACAAACAAGGAAAATAGATATTAAATTCTACAGGTAGAAGAAGAAGATAAAGAGATCTGAATAATGGACTATCAGGAGGAAAAGGAACAGGAGGGAAGCCCAAGCCAAGGTGCAAACAACACAAAGAGGAAAACCTAAAATGAAACAGTGGAAAAGGTCGGAAACGAAAAGGAGGAAAATCGGGAAAGAAAAGTAATGGAAATAGATACCAGTAGAGGGGAAGATCCAACATGAGAAGAAGAAATCCTGAGGAAACTGCAGGACGAATGGAGACACTTGGATGAAAGGTTTATCCTAGTAGAGGATAAAAAATTATACAAGGAAACCTTAAAAAAATATAAAGAAAAACAAGATCAGGGAAATACAGGAATGATTGAGCAACTAGGCATCCAACCAGAAAATAACCAAGATCAACAACATAAAGTGAAAGGAGGGAAAAAAAAGGTAGGAGGAATATTTAGGAGTCAATACAGATTATGGGAGAGACGCTAGTAAACATTGGAAGAGTAGTACCGCTCTCAACGGTTTCCACCAAAAAACCCCAACCACCCAATGATAATTACATCTTGGAAAATATACCTAGCAGAAAGGATCAAAAGAGAAAAAACTTGAATTATGTTGTTATAGGAAATAAAAATAACAAGGGAGAAAATGGAGAAGATTTTAACAAAAATTAAACCAACATATGAATGTATGACTATTGATGCAAAAGGCAGTGTGGATTGCAATCTTATGGAACCTCGCAAAAGTCATAGTGGACTACTAGATAGGAATGAAAAGGATCCTTTCAGGGATATTCAGACTTATAGGGCATAGAGATTGGTTCTTGGTCTTGGCAGTTTATGGACCTCATATAATAGCAGAAAGAGGAAACTTCCTCGTCCAAATGCAAAAGTTAGCAAACACGCACACAGAAAAATTGTCGCTAATAGCTGGTGATTCTAATATGACAACTTCAAAAAAGGAAAAGAAAGGGGGATTGCAATGTGAAGAGCCAGACATGTAAATATTTAGGGACACACAGTCGGCACTAAAAATGATAGACATACACAACATTAATGGAAAATTCACTTGGAACAACCGCCGAGGAGGAAGCAAGCAAATAGCCTCCAGGCTTGACAGGTTTCTAGCAACTAAACACTTCATAGGGAAAGACATTTTCTATGAAGTGACAATTCTACCATGTCAAGGATCAGACCATTGGCCCATAAAACTGGAAATTAACATGAACCCTCAAAACCAGAACAGACCCTTCAGGTTCGAAGCTTTCTTGTTACAAGAGCCAACCTTCATAGAAAAAATGGAGCAATGGTGGAAGAACAATGAGATTGAAATAAAAGGAAGAAACAAGATGCATACCCTCCAACTAAGATTAAAGGAGCTAAAAGTCAAAATAAGAAAATGGAATAGAGACAAATTTGGAAATAGTAAAAAAGACCAAGAAAAGCTTCAGATAGATATGAAAATATTACAACAGAAAATAACAGAAGACAGGAGAACAAAGGAACTAGCACAGGAAGAAGGAGTGGGACTAAACAAGGTGGAGGAAATAAGAAAATAGGAGGAAATTTTATGGAGATAGAAGTCAAGAATACAATTGTTGAACAAGGGGGAGAGAAACAAGAAATTCTTCCATAAGGCCATGGAGCAGCATAGACAGCAGAATACAATATTCTCTCTAAAAGATAATCAAGGCAACAGGTTAATTCATAAAAAGGAGATGGAGAGTCTACTGACACAACACTTCAAAGGAATCTTGACAAATACACAAAGCAGTAGAGAAGAAAAGATAGCAAAAAAAAGTCAATAAATACCCAAAAGGGTGAATCGAGAATAAAACATGGCACTCCTAAGGGTGATAACTGAAAAAGAGGTAGAAGAGACAGTGAAGACTATGGCAAAGAACAATGCCCCAGGACCGGATGGGTACACAACAAAATTCTTCCAAGCCACCTAGAGATTTATGAAGAAAGACATTGTAAATGTCGTGGAAGAAGCTAGATGCATGAAAAGAATGCATCCAGCTTGGAAAGAAACCTTCCTTGCATTGATCCTGAAGGAGGAAAAGGCTGAAGAACCTCAACGTTTCAAACCGATAGCATTATGTAATGTAATTTACAAAATCCTAGCCACCATAATGATGAATAGACTTAAATCTATCATCCCAGAACTGATCTCGGAGGAACAAACAGGGTTTGTGAAATGGAACAAATAGTGGATGGAATCATAGTTGCACAAGAGACAATTCATTCACTGAAGAATTCAAGACACAAAGGAATGATGATCAAACTCGACCTAGCTAAAGCATATGACAGGGTAAGCTGGGAATATCTACAGAAAATCCTAAAATCTTATGGGTTTGACAACAGATGCATAAAATGGGTGACGTCCATGATCAACACATCAATTATGTGCATTAATGCTAAATGGGACTCCCATAAAATCTTTTAACCTGTCCAGAGGGTTTAGGCAGCTGGACCCTCTCTCCCCATTCCTGTTCATAATAGCTGCTGATGGTTTGGGAAGATTAATAAAAGCAAGAGTGAATAGTGGAAAGCTAAAAGGCCTTAGACTATAGGGAGAATAACTACCCCTAACACATAAACAATTCATAGATGACGTCATGATGTATGGATAAACCAACCTCAAAGAAGCAAGGAAATTATTGGAAATCCTTAGGGATTTTACAAAAGCATCAGGTACAAAGATAAATAAAGATAAAATAGAAATCTTCTTCTTCATCACCCCGATGACTTCCCAATCATTCCTAGCTAGAACAATGGGTTTCCGAATAGGGAAGTTCCCCACTAAATATCTAGGTATCCAACTAAGTGAAAAGAAAAATAGAATTGCTAACTTGGGAGGTATGATAGGGAAAATACAAAGAAGAATGGATAACTAGATGTTCAGAGCTCTGAACACCCCGAATCGCCTCATTCTCCTTAAGTTAGTCCTCCAATCAATGCCAATTTACCAAATGACTAGCCAAGCTATACCAAAAGAAATATGCCAAAAAATGGTGGAAATTTTCAAAAAGTTCCTGTGGAAAGGAACAAACAAAACTAAAAAGTGGACGTTGTTATCATGGAAATGGCTGAGCAAAACATTAACTGAAGGAGGATTAGGGTTATGAGATCCATATATTCTAAACCAATTAATGGGCGCAAAACTATGGCGGAGATGGATACAAGGAGGAGAAGATTTATGGAAAACATTGTGGGAAAAGAAATATGAGATGGCCAGATCCCCTAAAGGAAAATTGAGAAGCCAATCGGAAAAGAAAGGGTCCACAATTTGGAACTTGGCAAGGTCAAATAGGGACCTGATAAGAGAACATAGTTTCTGGGAAATCAGGGAGGGTGACAAAGCAAACTTCTGGAACGGGGCATGGCAACAAAGAGATAGCCTCCATCAACAAACTCAACTCCAAGAAATTTGCCAGTTCACCACCCAAATGGAGGAAGACATAGCTTGAAATTTTTGACTGCCCGAAAGGGATGGGTACTGGAGAAAATGGAAAACAAAAGAGGACTGGCAAAAAGAACCAGAAACATAACAGTGGGCAAATTACAAAAAGTAGATGGAGACAAGGAAAATTGCAATTAAATAAGGATCAGACATTATAAGATGGGGAAAACGAATCAAAGGGATGTTTATGACAGCAGAAGGGTACTACATAAAAGCTAGTAGCACTAACAATCCTGAAATAAAAAAATGGGATGGAATCTGGAAAATGAAAACCTTGCCAAAGATAACGTTATTTACCTAGATAATGTCCCACGGGTGAGCTTTAACTTGGGACCAGTTGAGAAGGAAGGGGACACAAGGTCCATCACACTACATCCTATGCCAGGAACAAGAAGAAACAATGGAACACTTTACCAACTCCTGTCGAGCGAGCAATACCCTGTGGCAAAACCACCAGCAACTCTTCGAGATTAGCGATAGAGATACAAGCAACATAACCTTAACTGTAGAAAAATCGAGGAGTAAACCATACCGTAATGTATCTTGAATGGAGCCTAGAATCTCTCTATAGGGTTCATCCTATGGAACATATGGAAAGAAAGGAACAGTTGATTTTCAAGGATGAAGGAAACTCCATGAAGGAATTATGGAGCCAAACAGTCCAAAATATAAGAGAAACCATAATCCTAGAGAAGTGGTATTGCGAAGATTGAAAAGCAGACCAGACGGAGACACACATTCTGAACCGCTTGTAGATAAAAATAAGTAGCACACACATGGCTGCACGAAAACACAAGGATGTAGAAGAAAGAGAAAATGAGCACTACAGGAATTTGCCACAGGAATTCACAAAATTGAACTTTGATGGAGTGGCAAAGGGGAACCAAAGGGAGGCAGGCATAGGAGGAATTCTGAGGGATGAGAGAGGAAGAGCGCTAAGGGTATACGCGATGGATTGTGGAAATGCATCGAATAATGAGGCAAAATTCCATGGGCTGAACAGGGGGATTGAAATAGCCATCTGAGAAGGATATCAAAAACTCCATATAGAAGGAGATTTGAAGCTCATGATAGACTTTCTCAAGTAATTATAGCGTGGAATACCAGCGTAAAAACTGAGTCGAAGCTGGCAGACCGTGTGGATAATCAAAGAAATAAGCCAACAATTGAGAAGGATAGCCTACATAATACCTTCCCATGTGAGATGAAAAGGAAATGCTCCTGCTGATTGCCTCGCGAATTGGGGATGTAGGAAGGGACACCAACAAATGGACTCAAGTGCGGTAGAGCTCAACCAAAAAGAGGATATCACACAACTGATACAATTGGTAGAACAAGACAGGATAATGAGGGAGCATCTAGAGAATTCGACGTGAAAATACCAAAGAGGAGAGGGAAAAGGATAGACGCATGAAAGGACAAAGGAGGATCAGGATAGAGGAAGTTCAGTGATCGACAGGATGATGGAGGAGGGCAGGGACAGGACAAACCCTCAAATTACGGGGGATGAAATGGAAAGGAGTGTTAGAGGAGAGGACAAGACAGCAAAATCGAAGACGAGCAACAGAATAAATACAAGTGGCAGGGCAGAGTTAGATCCAATGGCAAGAGGCAGGGAAAAATTTAAGAACCCCCTCTAAGTTTACATGTATAATAAATGGGCGAATCTCCATGGTATATAGGAAAAATGGAAGGCGATTTTATCAATAATATGATATGTATATATAATTTTTTGGCGAACCTCTCACCAGGCATGGCGAATATTTTACTCAATTATAAAATCTTCTGTTTATTGAATACACAAATGAAATCATTGCATTTCTTTAAAATATATTTTGAAATCAAAATTCCCGAAATTACATATCGATAATCTAGTGGGTGTAAGACAAAATTCACCCGTGCCATTCACAGAAAGCATGAGAAAAAACCTAATACTATATATAAAACCAAGAAAAATTCAAATTCATCACTTCTACGGACCTCATAACCACCCTGCCAATACACAAGTATGTTCCTGTTTGCAATTAGAAAAATTACCCAAATTACAACCTGTTTACTCCACTTCTAGTGACCTTGTAACCACCCTGCCAATACACAAGTATGTTCCCGTTTGCAATTAGAAAAATTACCCAAACTGCAATCTGTTTACTCCAACATATGTTGGAAAGTTATAGAAGGATGACTAGTGCAATCAATCCATTCCCTTTAGCCGTGGATTTGTTTCAGTTTAAAACAGAAGTATACAAATATACTTGTCCAATGTCTATGCTTTAACCATTCACCTTAAGATGTTTTTACAATATAATTTCCTAAGTCTATTTAATATCTTCATTATCATAAAACCAACCTATATTCATCTTAACTCCACATCTACCACTCTTAGGGGGATGAAATCTATTTATCCCTTTGAGC
>APFE030532931.1:9306-23879 GCA_000404065.3 Pinus taeda
TAATATATGCGATTATACATCAGTCAGGAAGGATATAATTCAACATCAACCATTACAAGTACAACGAGAATGGAACCATAATGATAGTCATCTATTATTAATAATCAACAAAGGAGACTACAACCAGCGTCCTGACGTCAAGTCCTCCTTTGGCTGGGTGCTCAGCTACACAAGTCTTGCAAAAGCTTGAAGGGGTGAGGGACAAGCTCTCTCTCTCTTTAGTGACAAAATCTCCTTACTTAGGTAAACCTTATGGACACAAAGAAGGCTCTTGCAACTCTAATCTCTTGATATCTTCCTTTCAGCACAAGTATAATTACCACAGGACTAGAACTAGCTTGCTCAAGGCATGGAGACAAGTTTTTATAGATGAAAAGGAAGAGATAAGATCAATCAAAACAATAATGGATTTGGCTTCATCATTTGGAAACTTCTATGGAATGGTGGCAAACTACTTCCCATTCAAGGAGATTCGAAACCAAACCATCTTCACTTAACTTGGATGCAGTTGGTGAATGAGTTGGATAGAACTTTCAGAGGTTGATTGGTTAAGAACTTTGCCCAAAAAGGTTGGCGCGATTGCGACTCTGGGACAGAGCGCTAATGACGCGCCCCTTTTATAGGATTTTCCCCATTGGTGTGGGCAGAACACAGTGGGCCAGTGCTAATGTAAAAAGGGTTGTTTTTAAGGGCAAAGAGCAGGAGATGTCTTCAGGGCATATGAAGCTCATGTTCAGAGGTGAATGATGCAAGTGGTTTCAAGTCTTGTCACTTCTCACAAGTCCCGGAATGAGTCCTCCAAGGTGCAGGAGAGGGGTAATAGGGAGGATGACAAATGGTGACAAATTATTGTGTAACAGGATGTGCTCCAAATGGGAAAGAAAATTGTTGGCTTCAAGTTTTCAGCCATAGAGGAGGATGATGGAATCCCTTAATCCATTCCAGTTCACTCTCTTTAAGCTTAGTGTGCATAGGTTTAATGTTTTTTCTCTATTTCTATGCACCACCACTACTCTTTATCATATGCATGCTCATAGGCTTTATAGAATATTTTCATATGGTGTTAGGATCTTTTGTTGTATTATGGTTTTATTTCCAAATGCATAGTCATTTGGACAAAACAATTATATTTTTTCTATTCCTTTGAAAATAATAATAACTATTATGTGTAAAATTGACTTAGTTTAATACAACATTTGTGTCTAACTTAAAGAAAAAAAAAAGAAGTAACATACCTTTTCAAAATTCAATACCAAAACCATATGTTATGAGAAAATGCTAATAATAGTTAAAGTTATTTGTTTTATTTTTTTAAATATATTTGTGAAAATAATAATAACGTTAATTACATTTACTTTAAATATTGGGAGAATGATCGTTATACTCTAATACATAGTCAATTCCAATAAGTTATATGATGAATTTTATTGTAAAATCTTTGAAACTCTTATGGATTCTAAACAATCTAAGAAAAACTCAACAATATATATATATATATATATATATAGATATAGATATATATAGATATATAGATATATATAATTAAAAACAATTAATATTTTACATATATTAGGTCGATAGGCCCTTTCTTTTTGAATCAGTGCACCTCACTTTTTAGTCTACACGTTTTCTTATGACTATGACATCTATCCAAGTGGAAATATCTCATATGATTGTGACATCTATCACTTTTGTTCTTATCCTTCTCTCGCTTACCCGAAGGATTTGACCATTTTGCGTGTGGATGTGGTGGCGGGTGGCTATACTCTTACCCTTGTCGAAAGGTTTGTCCCGCTTGCAGGAAGGATGTGTCCATTTTGCAGGTGGATGTAGTGGCGGGTGGATATACTATTATGCTTCCCAAAGGGTGGAGCCATTTGTTCGAACACATTTATTTGTTGGATTGTGTACCAATGGCTATACATACACGCTGTTGGAATGTGTATCAATGTCAACAGTTGCTCCAGAGTCAACTGATATATATATATATATATATTATATATATATATATATATATATATATATATAATATATATATATATATATTATATAATATATATATATATATATATATTATAATATATATATATATATATATATATAATATATATATTAATATATATATATATATATATATAATATATATATAACTGTGTGTGTGTGTGTTGTTGAATCTTCAATCGATTTATCAATGTTGACAGTTACTCAAGAGTCAATTGGTATTCAAGGTAAACTACATGTTCTTCTTCGGTACTAGATATGCTACTACTTGTTGTGTTTTATAAGGATCTGTCATTGATACAACTAGTTATGTATCTGTACATGACGTTGGATCCACAACTAGATTAACTGCATCTAGATTTCTTCATTTATTCGATATGGGATATAGGTAGTGATAGACTAGAAAAGGCCCTTACCCATAGAAACCTACCCATTCACACACAAATATTCACTAAAATAAATGGTCTTTGTTAGCAAGAAAATGTCATCATCTTTAGAAGCATAATAGTTGTTGTTAGTGCCTAATGATATGCATGAATCTAAACATTTTGCATTCTAGAAAATATGAGGATGATGTAAGTCAGAATCACAAAATAAAATCACAACATAAGTTAAGGAAAAGGTATCGAACTTCATAAAATGAAAATCACAACACAAGCTTAAGTGAGCAAGAAGTACCTGACTCCATAAGATGATGTAGAAAATCTACTATATCTACGATGGTTCAATTCATGCAATGTAAGCTTGCCTATTTCTCCTCTGGTAAAATTTTGCATTTGTATAATCACCTAATTGAACTGAAGGTTTTTGCCACTCCCTATGAGAAATAAAGCTTCCTACGAGGGCTACACAAAATCGATCCATGTCAGTTCATCAGAGAAAGCTAATACCCTTTTCCATCATTAGAAAAGAAGCATATCCTTCATCATCAACAATTGGGAGCCTTAGCCTTGTAGGTGAAATGGTCACTTGAGCATGACATTAACAATAAACACACTCCTCAAGAATTATGCTACTACTCATATCGATGTGGCACGTGATATCGATAGGGTTTTCAAAATTATTATGTGATGAAATGCTCATGATAGATGGCACAAACAATTTTGCAACATCATCGAGGAAATCACATTCCACTAATAATTATGGCCACTAAATGAAAAAACAATTTTTTTGTGATGATTTACTGGGCTTGACATCACGAATAAGCATATTTGTAAAAGGATTGGAATTGCAACAGCTTAAAAGGGTTTTATTTTGTGGTTCTACAAAATTCTATGAATCTGTTTGAACTCAGTGGAAAGAAGCATACTCAGTGTTTTCCGCTTTTCCTATTGCATGCTTGAATTCTTGCCCAATGCCATCATGAACATCTGTCGCAAAGAAAATTTTTAGTGTCACCATGTGTAAACTATGTTCTATAAAGCAACAAGACATTCTAAATATATTATATAACCAAAACTTTGATGTTATAAATAAGAAAATTGCAAAACAAAACAAGGTATGTACACTGGTTTTTTAATTTTTTTAGTGAAATACTTAGCATTCTCTAACTCTTCTAGCTTATGGCTTTTTTAATGGTTCTGTTAAGGAAGATATCTCGGGTGGTTAGGAGGGTTAGTGATAACCTCCACACCCAGGTTCTAGTCTCATGACACCATTATGTTGTATATGTCTGATGATGCGACTATGTTATATATGTCTGATGTATGTACAACGACTATGTTACATATGTCTTATGTATGTACCACGACTATATTATATATTTCTGATGTATGTACTTCTCCGTGAATTAAGCTGAAGACGAGCTTCTTCTAAGGTTTGGCACTACTTTTGAAAACAATAATTTTGTGGCTTATTTACTAAAAAGTAGATAAAGTAAGTTGGAATGTGAACAAAGGAGGAATTCTGTGTTTTTTCACTATGTTTGAGAAGGCTCACTTGCTTGAAGAAGTCTAAGAAAAGAATAAGTAAATATTTCTTGAGTTGTCATCAACATGATTTTGTAAATTATATGATTTTGGACCTAAGTTAGTGCGAATCTATTTTTTTGGTTTCATGTGAAGCAGATAATTTTCATTGAAATCTAAACATGTTTGAATCACACCTACAAATCAACTCGGAGAAACCGAAGCAAAAGAGATTTTCAAATTGCATGCAACCATAATAACACTGTGGAGCTGGAGTGGAAGAAGAGAATTGCATGTTAGCCGCAAAAATAACTTGGAACAGACACATATTGTTATTGAGGGACTTTTGTGAATATTGCTAAGCTTGAGAAGCTCAAAGATGCAAATAAAGAATTTAAAGGACATTACCAAATGCTAAAATTTAGTATTTGGAATTAATGCTACAAATCAACTCGGAGAAACCAAAGCAAAGGATATTTTCAAATTGGAGGCAACCATAATAACACTGTGGAGCTGGAGTGGAAGAAGAGAATTCCATGTTAACCATAAAAATAGCTTGGAACAAACACATATTGTTATTGAGGGACTTTTGTGAATACTGCTAAGCTTGAAAAGCTCAAAGATGCAAAGAAAGAATTTAAAGGACATTACTAAATGCTAAAATTTAGTATTTGGAATTAATGCTTCTCAACTTTGTGATATCCCATAAAGAAGTTGGAATTTATCAATTTTTTTTAGTGATAGTGTTTATTTATAGGTTATAATAAAAGAAAAATATGTTTTGATAAATTTTAATGGGTAAACTTAATATAGTAGTATATACATCACATTTTAACTTAAAATTTAAGTGAATAAAATTAGATTGACTTTCCAATTTCTATTAATTTAATTGGAATAAAATAGAAATTATATCTAGTCTATTTTCAATGCAATAGAGTGATTTTCTAATTTATTTAATACTTAATTCATTAATGCATTAAAGGGTGGAATTACAAGCAATTTCTTTCTTGATAAATGAAAGACTCTTCTAATCCACCTCTCTTAAAAATGATCTACCAAAAACTTATATGGAGTTAACATAACTACATATATAGATATATATAATGATCTAACCAACACTTCTTAAGAAATTATATATATATATATATATATAGATATGGTTTAGTAAAGTTTGGATCACAACCAAAGATATTTCTAACTTCATACTAAGATAGCTAAAGCTAAGCATACTAAGATAATTATAACTTATAAGGGAAATTTTTTTATTATTAAAAATGCACCTCATATTTATACTTAATTCATTTTTCAAAAATAATAAATCTTCGCGTTCATACTAAATTCATTTTCAAAATTAATAAATCTAAAATTAGATGGAATTCCATTTATTTTCCAAAAGTAAGCCAAGTTAATGAATAAAAAAACATCAAACATTAAAATATTTTATAATCTACCAATCCAAAAAATAAATCAATTACTAATCATATAAACAACATAATTTTAATATGCAATACAAAATTATTAAATCTCCATGTATATACAAGCTCTCGCAACCTCCATTGCTTTAATACAACTACACGCTAGATTATTTTTATAAAATTGACCATTAAAATTTATAAAAATGATTTTACAAAGCTACACATATAAATTCAATAAAATTCAGAAAGCTCCAAACTTAGAGTACAAATTTTTTGTTTCACAACGATAAGGTGAATTGTTACATACATCTCTTTAGTGAGTAAATAAAATTGGTTTTGCTAATCTCGAAATTGGCTTTGCTGATTTAGTTGAAAGTTTGAGCTAAATAATAAAGTATATTGAAAATTTGAGCTAAGTAATAGAGTTTTTGTACTCCACTTATTGCTATTTGATGCAATAAGCTATCCATAAGGTTGTCTATATCAAGAAAGTAAATATAGCAATACTGACACAAGAAAATTGATAAAAGTTTGAAGAGGAATTGATATTTGTTATTGCTTGTGGTTTGCATTAATGGCTTGCCATTGCGAATTCCCCAACTATGTTGCATTATTCCCCAACCATGTTGTATTATTCTTGCCAGAATTTCTGTATAGTAAAAAATGTCAAATTAACACTGCTATGACATATAAAAATAATGGGTTAAACTTTAAATACTATTAAAGTTGAAATATATTTCTTAGAAGTTCAAATAATATTGAAGTTGTAATATATTTGTTAGAAACTTAATGAATGTGACATTAAAATGAATATAGATTAATTCATTTGTTTTATAAATAAATTCATGATTGTATTATTATTACTAATAATTTCATAATTAATTAAAGATGACAATTTTTTAATTTTTTAAATTATATAAATTAAAATCATTCAATTCATAATGAAACAATTAACAATTTTATTGGGTTAGCTTAACTTTGTATTCATCCATTTTATAGTTATCCATTGATCCAATTAAATAATTAAGTTAATTTTTTTATTTATTTGAGTAGATTATGTTATATTATCAATTTGATTGTGCTATTTTCGTATTGACATTGAAATAATGGGTTGAGATTCAACTTTTTGTTTTTTTATTAAATAGTGATATATTCCCAATTGAAAAGCTCATAATATTAGGAAGCTGAATTTAAATATATATCTTTAAAATTATCACAATTTAACAATTTTATTGATCTCCCTTTACACTTTTGAAGCAATTGCTAATTTTACATTTTAAATTTATTTAATAAAATAATTATTAAATATAATAAACCAAAAAACTTATTAAATTTAATTTATATGGTATAACCTATAGAGAGCCCATGAGATGGAATAGTGGTTGACAAATAGGAGAGGAATTGTAAGGACCTGCGGTCCTTGGCATCACCGAAACGCGTGCGAAGGATGGAGTGCGACTTGGTGTACGCATGGATAAACGAAACAGTAGAGCGACACTTGAAAATATTATGAATAAATTGTTGAACGAGCTTGTCTATACAGTGGATAGCGTGGGCGTTCACTTGAATAAGGTGATGGTGATGAAAGGTTGAGTTGGGGTGTTGGCAGATGAGCCGACTGTGTGGCAGACCAAAGAAAGGGCATCGGTTGAGGAGAAACAAGGGTCGGTCGAGAGGTGGCACAACCGTTCCACATAGCATATATATTGTATGCGAATTGGAGGCATTTGGGCATCGAACAATTCAAGCTCTCATCTCATATGAAGGAAAGGTGCGAGTAAAGTGAAGCCGCAAGAATAGTAGGCGCATCTCTATGCGCCCAACCTTGGGCGAGGCCGCACGGTGATATCACATAAGACTTGTATTAGGTGAAGGCGCGGGTAGGAGGTCGCCCGATGTATCGGTTAAGGGCGCGGGTGACGCTGCCCGGTGTTTGGGTGAAGTCGTGGGTGGAGACTCGGGTGAGTCCCCGCCCATCGTGTAGAAGCAAACAGCGCAGTGGAACTCGGGTGGAAGCGCTGGTTGCTGGGCGCGGGTGGTAACTCGTGCGAGGGCGCGCCTGCCCATCATTCAAAGGCGTTCTCAGGTGAGGTCACCCGCCGGTTGTGTGAAGGCGTGCACGGGTGACTCGGGTGAGGTCGTCCGCCCATCATGCAAGGTGAACAAGGTTTAGTTGTGAAGTGTGGTAGGCAGCTCGTTTGAGGGCACGCCCGCCCGACTTGGGCAAAGAATCATGGTTATCAGACGGAGGTGTGACACGTTGTAATTTTGGCTAAGTATGAAACTTGGTGTTTCCCAAGTATACTTGTAAAGCTTTGTAACATTGAAAGATTGTATAATATATTGTATTCGGGCAGACTCATTGTTCAGGGAGTTGACCCTCCCTTTATACTGTGCAATTGTGTTCTCTTATATAATTGCTGATGATAATGAATGTGTATGGGTGTTCATTGGTATAAAGGAAATATAATAATTACTTGGTTGAGAAACACAAACTAAGTAGGACAAGTGGTTAGGCATAGTCCATGAACATAAGTATTGGTGAAAAGAAAGTATTCGGTGTTGTCGCACCTTGCCAAGAGCAGTTGAAAGACTACCAACGGCCTAGGGGCGTGACGGTTGGTATCAGAGCTGGTCTGAAGACTTGGTGAGAAGTATTGCACGAAGTCAGAAGCCGATTTAGGGTTGAATAATCTTGACAGTTAATGACAGGTACTTGTAGGTGAAAGAAGTTGGTTTCCCATACAAGTGGAACAAGAGCTGGTTCATGTTTTGCAGGGAACTTGGACAAGGCTGAAAGGCAAGGATGTTGGATGAACCTACGATAGGTGAATCTAGCCATAATGCAAGTGAAGTCTTCTGGTACAAAGTGTTGGAACAGGTGGGTCGATGGAGTTCTAACTGGGTTTCGATGAAGGCTGAGAACATGAAGATTTGGGAAGGCTGTTCGGAACTAAGGAGGGAACTTGAAGAACTCAAGAGCTAATGCGGAAGTACGATAGATGGTGAACTCAAGGAACTTGATGAGGAAATCTAACAAAGTGGTCTTGGTCTTCAAGAGCTCTTGGATGAAAGAGCCCAGTTAAGGAAGAAAAGTGCCATGGTGGAAGCCAAAGTCAAGCAAATTGAGGAGGAGATAAAGAAGAAGCTTCTTGGTAAGAAGGTTGTTGTGATTGAGTAAGAGGAGCTCGACTACATTGACAGGCTAGGAATTCACTACCAAGACAATCTAGAGGATGTCTGAAAGCTTAGTTCTATGAAGATAGTCAATGGATACTTGGTTGGTGCACTTGAGCAGAATGCAATGGAGGACAAGCTTGAAGGGAATCAAGCTGACCCGGGATCGAGTTTCTTAGAAGAGCCAAGCAAGGAAGTGAAGTACCTTACGAGGAATGTCAAGTTGGAGCACAAGCCAATTGACACTTCTGAGGTTGAATTCTTGAAGAAGATTGCTAATGCGAGACACAAGATAAAGCCGACAAAAGGAGGTGATGCCTTGAAGCTGAGTTTTGTGCAGGTGACCGTGAAGGGCAAGATATTTTCCTCCTTGGTGGATACGAGAGCTACTCATAGCTTCTTAAGAAGGAAAGCAACAAAGTCTTTTGGGAAGAAAGCAAAGATGGAGAGGGAATGGAGTGCTTTCAATGCAGTCAAATCTACCATGAAAGATGTTACTGGTGTGGTGAAAAACACTCAGGTGAGAGTGGGATCACGGTTTGGGAAGTAGGACTTGAGGATCGTGGACATGGATGATCATTCTATGGTGTTGGGGCAAGCTTTCACGAGATTTGCACAAGCCATACCAATGGTGGACTGGGACATTCTCTTGATCACAGTTGAAGGAAGAACCATGATGGTTCTAATGAATAGAAGGAGTTGCTTGGGGTATAGACCGAGGATGAATTCTATGGCTTTATATCCCAAAGATCTGAATGTGAAGCATGAGGATGTGGAGCAAAGAGGACTTGGGAGTATGACTCAAACAATGAAGGAAGGGAAGTTGATTGACTTCGTTGCAAGAGTGAGGAAGAATGAAGTAAGTGGGAGATCAATCTCATGAACCTTGGAACACTTGAGAGAGACATCTTCTACTGATGATCTTCACATTGGAGTTGTGAAAGAAGGGAGTCCGAGTACTACTTCAAAGGCAGTGGTTGGAGAGGATTATGAAGGTAGAGATCTAGCTAGTATAGTGGATTTCTGCAGGTATGCTATGGACATATATGACTTTCAGTTGACAAAAGACAAGCTTAGGGAGCTTGGATGTACATGCGAGGAGATTGAGGTTGTGCACAGATACTTGAGGACACAACATCAATTCGATACATGGGTGGATGAGAGTCAGGGAGGAAACTTCCCGACCCTCCTTTCTCTATAAACAACCTTGGAGATGGGTTTGTGTAGGGACCTTGTTTGGGAGGAGGCTTCTTTATGATAGATTGCAGACTTGGATGTAGATGGCCAGATGTTGACGAAGCCTACATGGGTTGGACATCATGGAAAACTAGAGTCATGGACATTAGGTTGGAGACATGGAGCATGATAGTTATGCAGGTACATTATGCAAGAGCATGTGTAGAGGTGTCATTCATGGAAATTCTATCAGGAATGCCAAAGCAAAGGATGTTGTGCAGATGTTGTTGTGACATGGAGATGTATCAGTCAGTGGAGAGGTTGTACACTCTTGTGCAACCATGGGCTGAACATGTCGCAGATGGGATGGAGATTCCATGGACCTGAGCATGGGGATTGGACAGATTCTTGATGAGTCCGAGATGTAGCAGAAGTCAGGGAAAGACTGATGGGGACATAAGGATGTGCATTCTTATGGTTTATGGTTGGATTAGCTACCTAACTAGTTCGAGTCATGAGGGGTACCAGTGTGCAGAGGTGTGTTCGTATCAGGTCGGTCCGAGGCGATGTTTGGCAAAGGGATGTTGGCATCAAGACGAGGCAATGTTGGCACATGATAGAAGTGTGTTGGCATCTGATGAAAGACTACAGGATGAGGATGAGACATGATGGAGATGGTAGTTCTACATATGTTGCAGGGATGTTTGCAGTATGTGGAGGAGTTGATATCATGGATAAGACTGTTCGGATATGAAAATCTTGATCTTGGTAGATGGCTATCAGGATGGCATGTTGTCAAGGACGACAACGACTTCAGGTGGAGGAGGATGTAAGGACCTGCGGTCCTTGGCATCACCGAAACGTGTGCGAAGGATGGAGTGTGACTTGGTGTGTGCACGGATAAACGAAACGACAGAGCGACACTTGAAAATATTATGAATAAAGTGTTGAACGAGCTTGTTTATATGGTGGACAGCGTGGGCATTCACTTGAATAAGCTGACGGTGATGAAAGGTTGCGTTGGGGTGTTGGCAGATGGGCCAACCATGTGGCAGACCAAACAAAGGGCGTCAGTTGAGGAGAAACGAGGGTCAGCCGAGAGGTGGCATGACCACTCCACATAGCATATATATTGTATGCAAATTAGAGGCATTTGGGCATCGAACAATTCGAGTTCTCACCTCATACAAAGGAAAGGTGCGAGTAAAGTGAAGCCATAGCAATAGGTAGGCGCAGTTCTATGTTCCTAACCTTGGGCGAGGTCGCACAGTGATATCACATAAGACTTGTATCGAGTTAAGGTGCAGGTAGGAGGTCCCCCGGTGTATCGGTTAAGGGCACTGGTGAAGTTGCGTAGTGTTCGGGTGAAGTCGTGGGTAGAGACTCGGGTGAGTCGTCCGCCCATTATGTAGAAGCAAACAACGCAGTGGAACTCGGGTGGAAGCGTCGGTTGTTGGGTGCGGGTGGTAACTCGTGCGAGGGCACGCCCGCCCATTGTTCAAAGGCGTTCTCGGGTGTGGTCGCCTGCCGGTTGTGTGAAGGCGTGCACAGGTGACTCGGGTGAGGTCGTCAGCCCGTCGTGCAAGGTGAACAAGGTTCGGTTGTGAAGTGTGGTAGGCAACTCGTGTGAGGGCGCGCCTGCCCGACTTGGGAAAAGAATCTTGGTTATCACACAGAGGTGTGAGAAGTTGTAATTTTGGCTAAGTATGAAACTTGGTGTTTCCAAAGTATACTTGTAAAGCTTTGTAACATTGAAAGATTGTATAATATATTGTATTCAGGTAGACTCATTGTTTAGGGAGTTGCCCCCCCTTGATACTGGGCAATTTTGTTCTCTTGTATAATTGTTGATGATAATGAATGTGTATCGGTGTTCATTGGTATAAATGAAATATAATAATTACTTGCTTGAGAAACACAAACTAAGTAGGACAAGTGGTTAGGCATAGTCCATGAACATAAGTATTGGTGAAAAGAAAGTGTTGAGTGGTGCCGCACCTCGCCAAGAGCGATTGAAAGACTACCGCCGACCTAGGGGCGTGACAGGAATCATCATAAAACAAGGCCGCATAGCTAGCTGCTTCATTTAATTATTGAAATTTGAAAGGTATGAAACAACTCCCACATTTAAACAAGGGCTATAGAGTAGGGTAGTTCAATTGGTGATTACTTATTCTATGTAAACCATGAGATTCAAAGCCATGTGGGCCAAACCAACAAAGAAAATAAACATTCTTAATTCATAAAATTCATATATATCATTACTTAGACACATCAATTAAGCAAACAAGTTTTGGATTCCTTGTATTGAAATTTTCACTCACTCTCTATATATAAATTAATAATACCTAGTATAATTATTAGAACACTGTTTTGAACAATGTTTTTTTATTTCTGAGTTAAGAGTATAATTTTTTTTGAAAACACCAATTTAAGTAGTATAATAAATATTTTTATTTATAGTATTTTTGTGAATAATAGTGTGGAAAGATGTTTTAATTCATTAAGAATTAAAAACATATTTTTATTCATTCAAATAAAAAAAAATAAAATAAAATAGGAAACTTCTTTAACATACTAAATAAAATAAAATAAAACAAAACTTTAATTTTGAGATTACAATCTAGTTGTAAATCAAATTGATGTATAGTTGAAAAACAATAATGTTTTCATAATACTTTACTACATAAAATTGTTTGGACAAATGTATATAACAACTTTATTACATAGTAAGAAATTACACTAACTTTCTTATCCTAACAAAATGTTGTTTTAAATACTTAAACTGAAGTCGACATTAAATTTTAAATTTCCGTGGTGTTTTTTTTTGTAAAAGAAGAATTCATATTTCCCATACATTTCTCACATATCATGAAGTATATAGTAAAAAGAAACAAAACACGCTCCAACTAAATTCAAATCTCTTGTCCTTCAAAAAAAATTCTCCTCTCCATGTTTTAATGCCTGAAACAAATTCAGATGTTCTTCAAATGTTCTATGCTTTATATATATCTAAATTATTTAGTGCGTTTACTTGGAAATTGTTAACTACTGCAAAATAAATTTACCAATAGGTGACGTAGTGCCAAAAATATGTTTCTAAAAAAGCACAAGGAAGAAACCAAGATATAAATAGCTCTGGAGTAGAACCAAGGTACTAATAACTATGGTGTAGAACCCAACAGTTAAAATTGAGTTAGGTTAGTGGTGGTAAATTGGTGAACTTCAATCACTTTGGAGATATTTTTTTATTGAATGTTATAAGAAAATGTTTATTAAGTTTGGAATTTTTTTTTGATAATTTTTTTTAGTTTTTGAAATAAAAGTTTAAATTTGAATAAATGGATTATTATTTTTATATATAAATTAAATTCGATTTGTTTGAATATTATTAAAAAAATAATTTTTTATTTAAATTTAATTTTCAAATTAAATTTGTATCAAATTTATTTTTTTATTAATTTTAGATTAACACTGTACTATAAAAGTGTATTTATTTTTTAACTTAACTTTCAATCCCAAAAAAAAATATGTTGTGGACACTTCTTTGGTTTGGCAGTTGGCCACTTGCTAAACTGCACTATTGTAAATGAACTGCATCTTTTTAAAACAACTTAACTGATAAATATTTTATTAATATAAATGTAAGCTTTACAGAGCTGAAAATTTCAAATCAATCCCCATCATTTAAAAACTCAGCTTTTACACACGTGTAAAGTTAATAAATAGTAGTATTTCCATTACTTTTTCCGTACGTTGATTTGTAACGTAAACCAAACTAAAATAGCTTTCTAGGATGCTTAAACCCATTATAGTTAACTTGAAAATTTTATAAAGTGAGAAAGTATATATATTTATTGAAAAAAAAGATTAAAAAAAAAGCAACGACAATAGTAAATTAGTAATACTCATGTTCATTACAAATATAAGCTAATAATTACAAAGATTTTCCTTTAGCTTTAAGGCACTGAAATATATACCAAAATATTATAGTTATCTGAAAAGTAAGAGCATTTTTAAAATATTTTAGAACATTTCATATATTTTTTTTACTTGTTTAACAACCTTCTGTATATTCTTTACCTCACTATATTCTATTAAAATTATTATATGTTGATATTGCGGGCTTTCGAACAGGTTGCGTACTCTGTATTCTCGTCTCCCGGTGCCTTGAAAGTTGAAAAGCAGATTAAATGAATGCAGATAAAGCTGAATCTACGACAGTGTAGTGGAGATTTCGTAAATGCAGATAAAGCTGAATCTACGACAGTGTAGTGGAGATTTCGTAGCTTAAAGAGATTCGTATCAGCCGGACAACCTGCCGCTTGTCAGTGGCGGTCAGTACCGTTTCCAATAAATTTCCGAAAGATGGAGTTTCGATATAAGAAAATGTTGCCCACATGTTCCAACTATCGTCGACGACAATGTGCGCATTATAAATTATAATGGCGCCTGTAGAAGCAGGTGCTTGACCAGCGAATTTGAGACATTAATTTGAAGTAGGAGTAAAGGTGCTTGGCCAGAGAATTTGAGATATTAATTTGAAATAGGAGTAAATGCAGATAAAGCTGAATCTACGACAGTGTAGTGGAGATTTCGTAGCTTAAAGAGATTCGTATCAGCAGGACAACCTGCCGCTTGTCAGTGGCGGTCATTACCGTTTCCCATAAATTTCCGAAAAATGGAGTTTCGATATAAGAAAATGTTGTCCACATATTCCAACTATCGTCGACAATGTGCGCATTATAAATTATAATGGCGCCCAGGGTTGGAATTTGACGGGCAAAATGCCCGTCACAAGGCATTTTGACCGTATTTCACGTTTAAAAATTTTAAAAAGCCGTTTTTTGTGATGGGCTTTCAAAGTTCTAAAACGTATTTTTTACTGTTCACTTTT
>APFE030532931.1:24653-35815 GCA_000404065.3 Pinus taeda
TATTATCAAAACATTTTGATTGAAGAGCAAAATTTTAGACATAACGTTCCTTGACGGCCAACATAAAAACCCAAAACGTAAAAAAAAAATTATTTGACAGGTAATAAAGAATCCAAATTCCAACCCTGATGGCGCCTATAGAAGCAGGTGCTTGGCTGGCCAGCGAATTTGAGAGATTAATTTGAAGTAGGAGTAAAGGTGCTTGGCCAGAGAATTTGAGATATTAATTTGAATTTGGCATATTGTGGGATCATGAATTTGGGTAGGTGTACACAGTGTTTTGTATTGTTCCAAACTATGGTAGGTGTACACAGTGTTTTGTATTGTTCCAAACTATGGTAGGTGTACACAGTGTTTTGTATTGTTCCAAACTATGGCAGCCCCACTTCAATCAACCCGATTCCACGCCAACATTCACCGCTACTGCTATTTATGTTTTGTTTAATTAATAAATTAGCGAGTCTTCTATTTATGTGGAAAAGTAGTTGGAATCTGGTCTTAGAACGTAAATGTAATATTTGAATCATGTTTTTATGAGTGAAAGCACCATCAAAAACGTAATAAAAATAAAAATAAAAAATTTAACCACTTTTATTTAAATTTACATAAATTCGTACCAAATTTTTTAAAAATATAATAAAATTTCCATAACTTTCAAAGCAATCCAAAACTGATGAACTAATGCGCTGGACAATTGAGAGGGGACAACTGACTCCGATGGTATGAATTGACCGGGGCTGACATAGCAGTCCGTCTTTCAAGGCAAAAAAACATAAATTTTAAACTACGGCATAAATTAACCGCCCAAAACTGATGAACTAATGCGCTGGACAATTGAGAGGGACAACTGAATGCGATGGTACGAATTGACCGGGGCTGACAAGTGACTGCTATGGTACGAATTGTAATGATATCGCAAGACTTAAAACAATAGAAGTGAAAATAATTAAATTAAATTATTAATAAATAAAAATCAAATCAAATATTGTAATGTTAACTTTGTTCAAACTGATTTAATTTTTGGTCAACTAGCAACTAATTAAAGGTCAAAGTAAATATCTAATACTTTAATACATTATCACAGGAATAATAAAATTATATGTATTTTCTAAATTTAAGATAATTGAGAAGGGTGAGTTATCTTTAGATTGTATATATATACGGGGTTAATAATAACAATAAGAATACGGGGTTACATTAAAAATAACAATAAGGGGGTACACTAGTTTTATAGGGACTTAACATGTCTCTCTCTTTCAAAATGGTGTTTTACTCAACGCTTGAGTAGTTCCAGATGCTTTTGTATAAAATTCTAATCCTTCCATGTGAAATATTTAGCGAGTAAGTTATTCTATTTAATGAGATACTCAAAAATTAGTCGTTTTTGTAGCTATGAGGTTTTTGTTTCTGTGATTGTTTCATGCTCATATGATTTTTCCTTCTTCAACAAGTTCTAGCAAAACTTTTTGAACTAGGAGCTTGTCACCGATAACCTTCTTTAAGCATGAAACATGGAAAACTGGGTGTACTCACGAAGATGCAGGTAGCTCTAATTTGTATGCCATAGTACCAATGTTTTGCAACACCTTGTAAGGACCATAGTACTTGGCTGATCATGTAGTATCCTTCTTAGCTTTCTTAAGGGACATTTGTTTGTATTGTTGTAGTCATAAAAATACCCAATCTCCTACATCAAAATTTCATTCAATTCTACGCGAGAGTGAAGTTATCTTTTAAGAGTTGAAGAACTTTGTTGTTGATGCTCATTGTGATATTCCACTGCGTGAACCTTAGAATTTTCTCTTATATCTTATGTGATGAATGATGTAAGATATGCATAAAGTTCCATAAATGGGGTCATTTTTGTTGCAGTGTGGAAGGAAGTGTTATACCACCGTTCAGTTAGAGGTAACCACTTGAACCATTGTGTTTGTTTATTAGATACAAAGCAAGGAAGATATCCTTCTGAACATTTATTCACTATTTCAGTTTTCCCATCATATTGAGGATGATAAGATGAGCTATGAGATAATTGAGTACCAAGAGAAGAAAATAATTCCGTCCCAAAATTTCAAGTGAAAATGGGATCTCTATCACTTACAATAATCTTTGGGTTTCCATGTAGATTTTGAATTGTTTCCATATATGCAATAACATCTGTATTGGATTTAAAAGGATGATATAACACACAAAAGTGTGTGTATTTGGTAATTCTATCAACTACCACCTTGATGACACACTTACCTTCAGACTTGGGTAAACATGTGATAAAATCCATTGAGACCTATTCCGACGCTAACTTGGAACAACTGAAGCTTGTAACAGACTTTGGTTCTTAATTGTCTCAACTTTATTTTGTTGGCAAACCAAAAAATTTTGCCACAAACTTCATAATATCATATTTAAGGTCATCCCAAAAAATTACTTCTTGATCCTGTGGTAAGTTCTTAAAATTCCCGAGTGCCCTCCTAAGGGGGAGGTGTGCAATTCCAAATGAATATTCTATTTGAGTTTGGAATTATTACAAAGATATAAGCAATATTTGTACCATAATGAATCATTTTTCTAGCTAAATGTATATGATGTACTCGGATCTTGCTGCAACTTCTGAATGAGTGTCATCCACACATCTTTGTCATACTTCCATTCATCTCTTGCTTTAGTTATCCAATTAGGTTGGATAATAGAAATGTCATAAAGCAATGTTTCCACATCCTCATCCTTTCTTGAGAGTGCATTCGCAATAACGTTTTTCTTCTCTTCTTTTTATATGATTTCAAGGTCATAACCCAACATCTCTGTGACCCATTTTTCTTGCACTTCTGAAGGTAATATTTGTTCCAAAAAGTATTCAAGACTTTGATGATTTTTTTTTTTGCCTTGAAGTGTCTTCCCATTATGTAGGAATTCCATTACTTTAGTGCATGTTGAATTGCCAACATTTCCTTATAAATATTCTTTTGTAAATATTTTCCCTTGATTAGACAGCTTTCAAAAGAAATGGGTTTTCCTTCGTGCATTAAAACAACATCAATTCCATTTCCTTGGGCATCACATTCCACAATAAAGGTTTTTGTGAAGTCTGGAGAAGCTAAGGCCGATGCTTGACACATTGCCTCTTTAATACGTTCAAAGGCCTTAGATTTTTCTGGAGTCCAAGAAAATGCATCTTTCTTTAGTAATGTTATTAGAGGTATTTCTATTCTCCCATAATTCTTAACAAAATGTCTATCATACCCTATCAACCAGAGGAATCCTTAAAGATGCTTTATGGTTGTAGGGATTTTCCATTCCTTAATGGATTTAATATTGTTAGGGTCCACCTTAACACCTTCATGAGATACAATATGACCCAAATATTCCACCTCCTATACTACAAAGAAACATTTGGAGTTTTTTGCATATAATTATTTCTCCTCCAATATTTTGAGCACCATGTCAACATGTCATTAGAGAAATTCTGAGGTCTAAAATGGGCCTCCTAAGAAAAATTTACAAGGAAAATAAACTTTATAAGAACCAATAGGATTCAAGATGATGATTTCAACCATGGGGGATGATTCACCATTTTTGTAGTAAAAAATAAAAAAGATTAAAAAATAATAAAATAATAAAATAACTTTTTCAACTCGTATTTTTAACTTATCTTCCCAAGGTTTTACTCAAATTTCGAGCAGTAGTACTCATTGGATACAAAATTTAATTCCTCATCCAAGGAGTACCTATGTTGCATACTTTTGATGGGCCCTGCTATATGAAAAATGAGAAATACATGAAAATACGTGATTCCAATCACATTTGTCATGTATTTCTCATTTTTCATGTAGCATGGTCCATCAAAAGTATGAAAAAATTGTATTCCTTGGATGAGAAATGAAATTATGCATCCAATGAGTGTTTCCGCTCGAATTTTGAGTAAACCCATGAAGAGATAAGTTTAAAATACGAGTTGAAAAAATACTTTTTTTTTTTCCCTCTAAAACTTGATAATGTAATCTAATCTTATTCTATTATTTCCACTATTATTTTATAATTTCCTTAGAAGGCCCATTTTAGACCTCAAAATTCCCCTAATGTGAACATGGTCATTCCAAGACTTTTTGTAGATTAGTAAATCATCAAAAAACACTAACAAACATTTTCTAAGGAAGGGTTTGAAAATAGAATTCATTAAACCTTGAAATGTGAAAGGTGCATTAGTAAGGCCAAAGGCATAAACAAAAATTCATAATGACCTTCACAAGTGCTGATTGTTGTTTTTAAAATCTCTTCAGTCTTGATTCTAATTTGATCATATCCTAAATGAAGATCCAACTTGGTGATGTAAATTGCTCCATGTAATTCATCCAACAATTCATCAATGACAAGAATGGGAAATGTATCTTTAATAGTGACCTTATTGAGCTCCTTAATCCAAACACATACACCATGATCCATCCTTCTTGTGTACCAATAAAATTGGAGCATAGAAATAACTTTGACTAGGTTGAATTATACCAGCCTCTCGCATTTTTGCAACCATACGTTCAATTTCACTCTTTTGGGGATAAGGATATCTCTAAGGCCTAATGTTTAGACGAACACTTTTGGAATCAAATGAATAACGTGATCATGATCAAGAATAGGTGGGAGGCCTTAGGGAGTCTCAAATACCTTTGAATGATTTTCCAAGACTTTTTGTAGATTTCGAGAAATAGATGATTTTGATGTTTGAACCTCTAATGAGCATAATTGTGAAATTACGCCCCATTGTTCTTTTTTTAGAATCTTTTTCTTGTCATTAGAGCTAATTATCTTTCCTGTTTCCCCTGCGATACCGCTTAATTCAACTTCCTTTCCTTCCCAAAAAATTTCAAGGAAAGTTCTTGAAAATTAAAAGCTATCGCCCCCAAAGATTGTAACCATTGGACTCCTAGTAAAACATTAGCACAACCCATTAGAATGGAAAGCATTGAACTATTCAATAGATATTCCCCCATGGTTAGCTTAATATTGCGACACTTTCCATAGAAATTTATAGTTCTTGTAGGTTTTAACCCTATACAGAAATTACCTGCAAACAAGTTCTTCAAACAAAAAAGTAAACAATGACGAGAACAAAAAAAAAATACACTTATATTTTCCCCTCGATCCCAAAACCGGGACTATCACATTGATTTTTCATTATCTTCCTTTCAATGTTATATATATATATATAGATATATATATGTCGAAGAATTCATAAACCTCAATCCATTAACCCTAGATTAGAACATGACCATAGTTTCCTTGACCGGATCTATAAAATACTATTGGTAAAAAACTATCATGCCCAAAAACATGTGCCGAACCCATGTGCAAAACCATGGGTAGGTCTACCCACCATTTTTGGGTCCACCCCCATCCTTGGGTCTGCCCAATTATTATTGGGTCGGCATAAAACAAATCTCATGGGGGCTATCAGGCCCCCGCTACTCCTAACACAACATACAAAGCGTGGAGCTACTTCTGGAAAGAATATAACACACACCCAAAAATTCATCAATTTCCAACCATCACTTGACACTTTGGTATTGGATTTAGGAAGCAATCCGATTGCTTGGTTATCTTACAATGAATAAAATTATAAGTACTAACCGAATCAATCAACATTATTACCTTTTATTCTTGATATATTCTTCTATTTTAAGAGTTTGAGGAGTGGTAATTATTGCCAATGGATTATGAGATATGGTCATATTCATTTCTTCTTTCTCTGGGGTCAGTTCCTTGTGTATATCCTCCTCTTTTAATGTTTCTTGTTCCTTTTCTTCCTTCTCTTCGAAATCTACGTAAAGTAATTTCTTCTCAGCACACTTATGACCTTTAATATATTTTCTATCACAACTATAACAAATCCCTTTTTCTCATTTTTCCTCAAATCATTGTGGTGTCAACCTTGTAGGTTGTGGAAGGCTAGGAACAACCACACTTCCATCTTTATAGTTGTGAGTAGTAGACTTCCTTGTTTCCATAATTTTTCTTTCAACTTTTCTTACCACCCTGGATACCTTCTCCAAAGAATCAGGTTCCCAAATGCAAACCTCATATTGGATGTTATCCTTTAAATTCCCTATGAATTCATCAATCCTATGCTCCTCTTGAATATCAGTTACCGTGATATTTAATTTTTGTAAGTCCTCAATGTGCTCCATTATTGAACCCTTTTGTTTGAGATTTATCAATTGGCTAAAGCAGGTGTTGCTATTTGTATATTTATAATGTTCTATCATTCCCTCTGTAAAAATTGACCAAGTGACAATTATTTTATAAGGACAAATCCATTGATACCATACAAACAAATTGAGTTCTAAATATAAATATACAATGTGTACCTTTTGTGTGTGCTGCACATCATGGACATCAAAATATTTATCCATCTATAGTATCCATGTTACTAGATTCTTGCCATAAACCTTCCTCATATCAATATTTGTAATGTGGTTCGTATACAACCCAAATTTAGAGTCTTTAAAGTCATTATTAGCATTTCTTTTATTCTCATGATGAGTTTCATGGAATACGCTGTAACCATTAAGAAGAATTTATTATAACAAATTTGCCAAACCTTCCTTCAAACATTCCATATTAACATTCATGCCATCCTTCAAATATTCCATGTTTACTTTTAAACTATTCTTCAAACCTTCCATTTCATTTTTGGTTACTTTTTGCGAGAGAAAAATTTATTTCACTTGGTCTCGTAATTTTGATATATCATGTTGTATTTCTTCCTCTTCTTCATGCATCATAGTAAAGCTTCCTGGTTGCTTACTAGGTGTGTCCATGTTTTCTCTTCGAGAAATTTTTTAATCAAACAACTATATCTATACTTCACTATTCCCTTTGAATCACTTCAAATTGATTTGTTAAATGAAAGTAATGCAAAGTTAAAAAACAAATACACATCTTTTTCTTGCTTTTTAGGAGCTCGGTATTGAAATTGTTGCATCTCTGTAATTTCGGCTCTCCAAGGTCTAAAATTTCATATTATGGTATCCCTCTATGTATTTTTTTCAACTCCATAAGTTAGCGTGAGATTGGATTCTTCGAGAAAAAGTTATGCCAAATCTCCCACAATGGCCTGATTATAGAAAGGTTCAATAGATTGAAATTATATAGAGTGCCACATGTCACTCTTTCGACCTTTGACTCTGAAAATGATACATGAAAAACTACAATTCGTGTATATTTAGTCACTTTTTACAAAATTCAAATTTGTTTCTTAGAGATAAATTTATGATTATTTTCCCTAGGTCACTTATTTGAGATGGAATTCTGTAGCCTGCAAAAATAATGTGTCACTCTTTTGACCTTCGACCTTGAGAATGATACATGCAAAACTATAGTCCGTGTATGTTTAGCCACCTTTTACGAAATTCAAATCTATTTCTGAGCGATAAAGTTATGATTATTTTCCCTAGGTCACTTATTTGAGATGGAATTTTGTAGCCTGCAAACATTAGGGGAAATTTGAGGTCTAAAATGGGCCTCTTAAGGAAATTATAAAATAATAGTTGAAATAATAAAATAAGATTAGATTAAATCATCATATTTTAGAGGGAAAAGAGAAAAAATTATTTTTTCAACTCATATTTTAAACTTATCTCCTTATGGGTTTACTCAAATTTCGATAGGAAACACTCGTTAGATGCAAAATTTGATTCCTCATAAAATACGTACCCATGTTGTATACTTTCGATGGACACTACTACATGAAAAATGAGAAATACATAAAAAATGTGATTGAAATAACAAATTTTCATGTATGTCTCATTTTCTGTTTAACAAGGTCCATCAAAAGTATGAAACATGTTTACTACTTGGATGAGGAATTAAATTTTGCATCCAATGAGTACTCCTACTCGAAATTTGAGTAAAATATTATGAAGATAAGTTGAAAATACAAGTTGAAAATTTTATTATTTAATCATTTTTTAATCTTTTTACTTTTGTCTTCCAAAAATGGTGAATCACCCCCCATGGTTGACATCATCACCTTGAATCATATTGGTTCTTATAAAGTTTATTTTGGTTGTACATTTTTCTTAGGAGGCCCATTTTAGACCTCAAAATTCCCCTAATGAACTATAACTTTCTCTTATCATATCTCCAAAAATATAGCGAACCAAGATCACAAATTCGTACAAGCAGTTCACCAATATTTCAACTCCACGTGGTTGAAATTTTAGCTTCTGAAGCGTTGTAGAAAAAGTGTTATAGTGAAAATGTCGAGATGACCTGTTTGAAGAAGCGAAACCCTACAATCCAAAGCTCTAAAATCAAATATTATGCAGCCAACTCATAAAATAGAAGAAAAAATAGATCAACAACTTAAAAATTAGACTATTTGAGGGGGAACCCTACTTTACATTACATAAATGAACAATGCCTAGATGATACAAATGATAAGACCTTCTAGGTATATATAGGAGTCTAAGGGGTCACAATATAATCAGAGCCTACATAACAATAATAATGTAAGGGCACAACAATAACAATAATGGGCTTCTATGGGGTACAACAATAATAATATGGGAAATACATTGGAAAAACAATAATAATAGACGACTACACTAATAATAACAATAAGGGGGATACACTAGTATTATAGGGACCTAAAAAAATGCAAAATTAAATTAAGTGAGCAAAGAAGCAATCCAATCCATGTAAATCAAAATGCATAATTATATTAAGTCAACAATGAAGGGCTTTTATAAGAGTGAAGGCCATAAGTTTTAAGACTCCGTGAGTCTTGCAACTCAAAATACAAAAAGTTGTTCAACTAATGAAGAATAGACATGATAAATTTTCAGTTTATAATTACAGGAAAATCTCGAACTGAGGTTGCGAAGGTAGTATGAATGGTTTTGATGGTCTCTTCATGGGCTTGTTCTCTCCTTTCAAGGAAGCCCCTATCCAATATTGTTTATATTCATGGGATTTTTCTCCACATTCAGGGTAACCCTTGTCCACTCTGGCACCTTCATGCAATATCATATAAAATTCTCATTTCAACCTAGGTTTATAATTTTGTAAAATTGTTTCATTATTTAATAGTAATGAATTAATATATAATCTGAAATGAAATATTACAAAATATTATAATCAAACAAATTTTATTTTATTTTGGAATACTTGCCAAATTTTGGGTTTAATATAGATTGATATATTTGTTGTCTGGGAAATAAGATAAATAAGTAAATAGTAGCGAAAATGTTAAATAAGTAGATTTTACGTTGCTCGGGAAAATAATCACATAGAGATGCTCACAGTTTCTATATAGGTATAAACATTTATAACATTAAAAGGAAAACTTTGGGAAATCAAGAAAAAGGAAAAGGTATATTATAGAAACCCAAGGAGATATTATGTCAATAATTTTGTTGGTAAGACTATAATGAATAGTTCTCAATATATATTTCAAATAAGAAATATTTATGATGATAGTATAAGTATTTAAGTATAGGTGCACCATTAAAAGCATAATTGCACTGTTATGATGACTTAATGAATATTATTATTAATTCAACCATATTAAATATAGACTTAAAAAGTTGTAGCATAGTAATTCAATAATATTGACAATAAATTAGTGTTGTCTTATAGTTCTATAATAGTTCTATTTTTTTTTTCTCAATTGGTCTACTCCTATATTAATACAAAAGGATATTACAAAGAGGTAGATGCCTCGAGAGTTCTAGCCATGGAGTTGGCATTTTTGCAAAAAAACCTTGACGTTCTAACTAGAGAGCCGGCGTGATGACTTACATCAGAGTTTTTCATATCAGGGAACATTAGGTTCCAAGTCTGGACCGTGACCATTCCAAAAACTAACCCAAACAGTTACTCAAAACTGACCCATACAGTGATACAGGACTGACTTGTGCACAGCTGTCTCTTGGACAGATTCCAACATAAACATAAACATGAATAGACACCGACCTATAGAATTGACAAAGACATGAAACAAGCATGAAAACTGTGTAGCGAGAGGGATTTGAACTCTTTCTTCGGTAGCCGACCAAAAAACCAGAGGCGCAGACTAGTTCAATCTTCATCCGAGGTTGATGGTTGTTCTTCTACGATTGGACACCCAAATTGATCTGAGTCTTTGGAATCAGCAGGATGGGCCACTAAGCTTGAAGGGTCTCCTCCCACTGGCGCGCTTGGGGCGGCATTAGCATCAATGTTCATAATTGGCAATCCTTGTGTATCTTGGTGTTGGGAGACGTTTTGACCTGCAAACCTCTGTTCCATAGGAGCCCTGTGATGAACCGCCCCCGATAGCATTCTCACACATTTCAGTTGTCACAGAAACGATGAAGGATGAGTTTCCCAGAGAACAGGGGATACGGAAACGGGCTGTATGCGGGTGCGAATGATGCGCACAGACTTCGGCTCTGACTTGCCCCCTTCCCTTGCCCCTGCCACTTCTTGTAGCAGGATAACTGTAGTAGAAAAACTCCAAAGCGTCCGACGAGGGGTCCGAAGTGGTTGAGGAATGCTGGTGGGAGGCTCGACCACGAGAACTGCCTCGTCTTCACCCCATTTTGGGCCTCTCTCTAGGCATATTGTGAAGAGCAGGATAGACAAACGGAGTTGGGATGGGTGGGAAGCGACTAAGGAGTGAACCCATAGAGTTTAATGGAGACTGAGTACGCTTATGGCTGTAAGCACCAGGAACCAGAGCCGAAGGGATGCAGGGGATGGTGATGGCGCTTGAGGCACAACAAGGACTGACAAACGGAGAGGGTGTTATGCTTCTTAACCTGCAAAGCAATACTGAACCGAGAATATGCGCGGAAAAATACCGAGAACACAGTATATGTTAAGAAAATATACCCATAACACAGAATAGCAAAGATTTTATTACTCAGAGAGAAATGTTCACAGGCCTCTTCGAGGGGGCAACCTCCAATAGAGCAGAGCTCGATTACAAAACAAGACACGATACTCCTCGCAGGGAGACTCTATCCTTTATATATGACTCATACATGCAATACCACGGGCCAATACCGTGGGTTTTATTAATACCATCTATCTAATACTACCGCCATTTACCCTTTATTTAATACTACCGCCCATTTGCAACTAACTGTGGTCCCTTCATTAATTGTGGGTTAACCACTTACAAATATTAA
>APFE030532939.1:10067-31655 GCA_000404065.3 Pinus taeda
GATGAGTCAGTTTATGTGTGAGCCTAGGAAGGTTCACTGGGTGGCTGCAAAACACATTTTGCGATACTTGCAGGGGACAGTGGATTATGGTCTGGACTACAGGCAGGGAGATGGAGTGAGATTGGTAGGATACACTGATTCTAATTAGGCAGGTTGTGCTTCTGATAGGAAGAGCACTTCAGGGTGTTGTTTTGGGTTGGGTTCAGCAGTAGTGTCATGGTTCAGCCGGAAGCAGCAGTCAGTAGCACTGAGTTCAGCAGAAGCAGAGTATATGGATATGGCAGCCAGTCTAGCTAGTTGTGAGGCCATCTGGCTTCGCAAGATGTTGTTTGGCTTATTTGGTCAACCGTTGAAACCTTCAGTGATTTACTGTGATAATCAGAGTTGCATTAAACTCACGGAGAATCCAGTATTTCATGACAGGTCAAAGCAGATCGGGATCAGATATCATTTCATCAGAGACTATGTTCAGAAGGAAGCTGTGAAGCTTGAGTATATTTCCACTGATGAGCAGGTAGCAGACATTCTTACCAAAGCCTTACCACGGGGCAAGCATGTTTACTTCAGAGACAAGATGGGTGTGGTGAGGAACACTTTCCTCGGTAAGAGGGAGTGTTGAAATTTGGTACCGGAGGACAGGTGGTTCCCTTAGGCTTTGATCTTTGGCCTAGGGAAAAGTGTCCAAAAAGATTTTAATTTTTCTCCTAAAGTGACTTTATAATTTTTTATAAAGTTAAAATCTAATTTAAAAGTGACTTTAAGTGATAAAGTTACTAAAGTCTAATTTTAAAGTGACTTTAATAAAGTTAATGTAAAATTAGAAAGGAAAAGTGACTTTGGAAATAAATGACTAAGTGGGTCTTTATTAAAGTGGGTGAATTAAAAAATAGAGAGTGAGATTTAAATGTGCATTTAATCTCAGCCATTGATCTAAATCTATCTCAGCCATTGGATTTAGGGATCACCCAAAAGTCATTTAGGGTTGGGTTAAAGGAGGAAAAAGAGAAAAAGATCATTCATTCTTTCATAAGCAGATTGGGAGAAGGAGAGCAAGAGAGCAAAGGAGATTTCTGGACAAGAAGGAGAAAGAGGCAGCAGTTTGGTACACATACCAGGCAGCTCTTTAGCAAAATCAAAACAGCAGAAAGACAAGCAAAACAGCAACAAGAACAAGCAAAAAAAGCTGATTTTTTTGCTGAAAACTGAGAAAAAATTATTTTTGGGCACGAATATCGAGGAACTGATTTTCAGCACAAAAGTCGAGGTCTGTCCGTACAGTCTGTACGGTCGTCCGTACGGTCCGTACAGTCCGTACATCCGTACGGTCCGTACAGTCCGTACATCCGTACGGTCCGTACCGCGCGTACAACAAAGTTTTCAGGTGGTCTGTTGGGCTGAAAACAGATAAGTTTGCTTGCTGGAAAAATTATCTTGCTGTAAAAAGGTTTTTTTCAGAAATAAAGAAGAGCTCTCAAACTGGTTTTCCCCAAGAGTTGTAGGGGGTTTTTCCAGGATCACGTTGACCAAAAATATCAGTGTTTTAATGTGTTTTAATGGCTGTTTATTATTGCTGATTTTTATTTCTGCAATTTCCAGCATTCTGTAAATTTTCCAGAATTTGTGTTTTCAGCAAATTTATTTTTTCAGCATTGTTGAATGTATGGTTATGGGAAAGGGCATTTAACTACATGGGAGAAATAAGGAGAAACTGAAAACCGGGGTGGGAAAACAGAAATTTTAACAAAGATCAAACATGCCATTGATGTAAGTATAGACAAGTAGAAAGCTAGATTCATTGCAAGGGGTTTATCTCAAAAGGAAGGCATTGATTACGAAGAAACCTTGCACCCACAGCAAGGTACACTACCATTAGATCTTTGGTTTCATTGGCTGCTACAATGGGTTGGAATATCAAATGGTTGTGAAGACCGCATCTCTGAATGGGACCATTGACGAGGAAGCGTATATCGAACAACTCGAAGGTTTTGAAGTTAATAGCAGGAACTCTCATGTTTGTAGACTCACGAAGGCCCTACATTGTTTGAAGAAAGCACCTAGGGCATGATATGCAAGAATGGATGAATATCTCCTTAGAATTGGGTTCATAAAGAGTTTTTGTTGATCCAAATCTCTACATCAAGGTCGTGAATAATGATCCCGCCATTATTCTACTATATGTGGATGATCTATTCATCACAGTTGTGGAGCAAAGAATTCAAGAATGCAAGAAGATGTTGAACGCTGAATTTGAGATGGACTGATGCACTACTACCTGGGTCTAGAAGTATGTCAGAAACCTGGGGAGATATATTTGGGGCAAGGAAAGTACATCATCAAGTTGTTGCAGAAACTCGAGATGGTGGATTCCAAGCCTATGACTACTCCTATGATCATCAATCTCAAGAAGTTGAGGGGCTCTGACTCGAGTCTAGTGGATCCTACCTCCTATCATCAGTTGGTGGGCTCCCTAATGTATATGATAAATACTAGGCTAGATATATGTTTTGCACTAAACATTCTTAGTCAAATTCAGTCGGAACCTCGTCATGATCACTGGATAGCTGCCGAACACATATTGAGGTATCTTCACGGCACTATACATCACTGCCTAAAGTATGATAGTAAGGAAGTCAAGCTAATTGGCTTCACATATTCTGATTGGGGTGGCAGTGAGACCGATGGAAGGAGCACTACCGAAGGATGTTTTAGTCTGGGAACTGCTATGATCTCATGGATGAGTAGAAAGCAAGATCTCGTTGCTTTAAATAGTGTTGAGGCAGAATATGTGGCTGCATGTGAAGTAGGAAAGGAGGTTGTTTGGTTAAGGAAGCTTCTGACAAATTTGTTCAAGAAGTCTATGGGTCCTACTGTGATTAATTGTGATAATCAAAGTTGTACCAAAATGTGAAATTTTTGGAGATCCCGTGTTTCATGCTAAAACGAAGCATATCAACAATAAGTTCCACTTTATTAGGAACTTGGTGCAGGATGGGATCGTGAAGTTGGAGTATGTCTCGATAGATGAACAAGTAGCAGACATACTAACAAAGTCTCTTCCTAATAAGAAATTTGAATATCTAAGAAGCATGCTTGGTTTAGTAGATATTGTTGATTATATTGATGATAAGAGATTGGAAGAGATTTGTTGAGGATTTGCAAGTGAAGCATTGCCTAGGAGGACATCTGGCCGACATTTTGTGTTGATGTCTAGGTCCCAAAGTACGGAGGGTGGCATTTGGTCGTAGAGCTCAAACCTCGGAACGCACCTAGGTCCCAGGGTTGTTGGTTAGCAAGTAAGCTTGATGATACCTAGAGAAGTTGAAAGCTTGAGTCCACCTCAATCCCACTTGGATAGATTGCCCTGGTCAGGAATCTAGTCCGTGGCATTGAGGTGCCTAAACTATTGAGAGACCAGTGGATAGATTGCCTTGGTCAGGAATCTAGTTTGTGGCATTGTGGTTCCTAAACTACTGAGAGACCTGTTGACCCTGCCGCCCGCACCTACCTACAAGTCAGCGAGAAAAGCCTTCAACCCCACAAGGTGTGGTCGGTGGCAGGGAACTCAGAGAAGGGGCTGTCACACTAATCCCAACTCTCTCCGTTTGAGCTATCTCCTAGGCTAGCTAAGGGGGGTGGTCCCTAATGAAAAGTTAAGCTAAAAACAAAGATGTGAGTTTCTATGAGAATTTGTTAGAGTTAAAAAGATTATCTATCTAAGATCTATAAGCAAAACATGATATAAGCAATAGCCATTAACCATAAGATAAGCATGAAACACATAAACGACCAGTGCCTTCAAAGCGTTGCTCTTTAATAAATGAAAAAAGTTTTATTGTATTTTTTATTTGCTTAGAACGAAGTCAAATGCTTTCAAATGAAAGAAGAAAATATGCGATAATTTTTCAAGATAGAAAAATAAGTGAAGGGCTCAGGAGACCCCCTCTTGAGTAAATCTTTTGATGTCTTATGAGATTGCTGGCTTGAACAACTTGTGGGACCTTTGATATCGTTGGAGGTGACTATTCCAACCGAAGAAATCCTCACACTCCAATAGCGCTGGCAACCTATCCCTTGAAATCACAAAACCAATTGTTAGTGCAAAAGAGACTTGGCATATAGAGACCAAGTTGAGCTTGTCATTCAACCGAGAATGACAAGCTACAACAAGTGTACAAAATATACCAAGCCCAAAGGAGATTTGAGATAGCTACAAATCTCTCCTCCCTAGACAATAATGCCTTCAGGCAAATGCACAAAGAAAAACAACTAGATAGCAAATATGAAATCAAATGAATATCAAACGACACAGGTATACCTCATCAACCAAAGCATGCGCCACAAAAGAAGCCAGTAACCCCAAAGACTTTTATTTATTTATGTGAAAGGTAGGTACACAATCCAACAGAGCTTCCGCAAGCCCAACAGCTCGTTCTATCCTTTACAATAAGAGCCCAAGGCTCATATAAATAAGAAATGGGAGGAGATCCTAATGCCAAGATACCATGACAAGTGTAGCAAGTGACAATCCCAATGTAGCAAGAAGAATGGCAAGTGGCTGCTATGACTGTTTGTGATCCTGGAGATAACTGCTGATATCCTGTGATAGCTGTGCATATGGGCTGTCAACACAGCTGTGTAAACTGCCACATAAACTACTGATTAACTGTGCGTATTTAAACTGCTGTGTATGAGTGGGCTGCCAACGTTAATAGCTGTTTGACCTGTTGACTGGGCCCACGTAGATTGCTGACCTATTATACGTAAATCATATATGGGCTGAGTAATACGTATAGACTGTTGTTGGCTTGCTAACCGTGAACATATATGGTGACTGATACGCTAAGACTGCCCACGTAACTTGCTGCTGTAGCTGCGTGTTAACTTGCTGACCGTAAACAATGCGTATTTCCTTTGCTACGTTGACTGCCCACATAGACTGCGTTAAATGCTGAGAATATATGCGTATTTCCTTTGCTGCGTATGCCAACGTAAATGCTATGAGTGGGCCAGCGTGGAAACCGATTTGGCATGCGTATTTTTTGATTGGGCTGCTGAGTTATGCGTAGATCATGGTGGGCTGAGGTGGGTCCCACATGCCACTCATTTACTTTAATCCCAAATTTGATTTAACTTAAAACAAAAATGACCTTCAGCACTTCAACGTGGAACTTTGCTGACTTTGACTTTTTTTTGACTTTCTTTGACTTGAGCTGAAACTTTATGTGGTGGGCCCCACATTGCTTGCCACATCACCCTTGATCCTCTGCTTGACTTCCATAAAATTTGACTTATTTTGACTTTGGAAAAATTTATAAATTTTTCCAATTATTCATTTTTTTGAATTTTTTCTTCATTTTTGCTACTGTCACTTGAAAAATCAGCTTTTGAGGGACTCTGAGTCATTTTTTGACCCCCAAAGTAGGCTCTAGGAGAATGCTGGGCCTCTGAGGATGAATTTCGAGTGGTCATACGCCCCAGACATTTCCTAAGGCCACTTATTTATGCCTTTACATAAAAAATAATTAAAAAATCCCGTTTTGCGGGAAATTTTTAACTATTAAAAAATCCTATTTAGACCTAGCCAAATTCCACGAAACTTTTCGTGTGATCTAGTATGGTAATATACATCGACCCTAGACACTAAGATGTGTCAGGGGCTCAATCTTCAAACCGTCACCTCGGCTTTGGGGTGTGCACGAGTGAAAAAATCCAGAGAATTATCCGCCTCTGAAAAAAGAAGGGAAAAGAAGGGATAATTAACCAGATAAAAAAAACACTCCAAGGTGTACTCGTTTGCTGATCGAGTCCCACATCCTAGGCCTGTTACAAATTCAAGAAAATCATCATACTAGCATCACTTATTACAATTCCTCGCAGGGTGTGGAATCTGGGTACAAAGAAGAAAGATGATGAGAAGATAGAAGGAGAGTTAAAAAACTCTGTTGACTGATGACATCTGATGGTACAAGTGTCCTCTGGATCATCCTTGGGCATGGAGTCTTCACATAATCATCAGGTGCTACTCCAGTAGTCTCCAGTAGTCAACAAGACCAATGGATAGATTGCGTTGGTCAGGAATCTAGTCCATGGCATTGCGGTGCCTAAACTCTTCATTGTTCATATAGTTTGAGACCTTCCATTATATTTGTATATTATGAATACCTCCCTAGTTAAGAGTGAGTGTTAAAGAATGTAACTAGGTTCGGTCTTTGTAAATGTATTTGAGTCATTATGTAATGTAACACTGGTTTGTACATATTCTTTGGCCATGGTATATTCATCATACAGTTCTCAACATGGCAGTCCCGCAAATTTTCAACATGTTCACGCTTCACAAGGTAATACACATTTCCCAATGCATGTGGTCTCGATAGGCAAAAATTCAACTTAGTCACAAAATGCTCAGCAAAAAAGTAGATGACATGCCATATTGAAATTTTCCAAATATGAAGGCATCATCATGAATATGGCATTGAAAGGTGGCCTCATAGTTGGTGGGGTTTCCAAATGGCATAACAAGGGCAAATTTTGATAGAATGAGACATGTAATACGTCAAAAGTGGTCTATAGAATTATTTGGGCAAAACCCAAGTGGCAGCTTTTTCAGTTTCCCTAGGACGTTGAGATCCTCATTTATAGCATAATGACATCATCTTGACATGCCATGTGGGGTTGGGAGACTTGGCATGAAGGAACATGCAATACATCAAAAATTATGTAAAAATATTAGTTGGACAAACCCTATGTGGTGGAATCCTCAAATTCTCAAGGGCATTGAAAATCTAGCAAAGGTAGGCAAGTTAACTCTCTTACTAGTTATTAAAGTCAATTAAAGAAAGATGTTTTGGGGTTGGGGGGGTCAAACTAGTTGTTTGAGGGTCAAGCTAGTTGTTGCAACGCAAGTGGATAAGAAAGTAGGCATTGTGAAATCAAATTTTTCTCTAAAGTACCAAATCGAATTAACAAAGACCAAGTCGAGTTTCTCTATGCTCCAAGCAAGCTAATTGTTGGGTCATCCAAGTGGAACATTAAGCAAGTTTTGAATATTATTTCCTACCATTTGCCTTTCCAGGTTCAATGCAAGTGGAACATTTGAGCTAAGTTGAATTCCTTTAGTGGACAAATTCATGTATTAAAAAATATTTTGACTATTATTTCCTACCATTTGCCTTTCCATGTTCAATGCAAGTGGAACATTTGAGCTAAGTTGAATTCCTATAGTGTACAAATTCATGTATTAAAAAATATTTTGATGTAATTTACTCTATCTCCAACATGTAGATGACAAGTAAAATATTATTTTTGAGAGAGGAGTTGAACTACCTATTATCTAGTCGTTACAAATAAACTATAAAAGGCTAGCCTCTCCTCTCTTTCAAGTTGTTGAATTGTAAGATCAATCTATGCCATAATATAGAACTTTTATCTTGTAAACACTTTGTTTCTATTGTGTGGTTTGGTTTTTTTCTATTTCATGTTTCCTTGGTACATGTAAAAGGGAATAATAAGATAATTCACATCTAATAAGGATTACACAAGTTTTGGAGGTACAATCCAGAGGGGCCACATAGCCACGTGAAGAAGGTGAATTGGGCGCTAGTCTTCTTCATCTCTCTTGTTGTAGGTTGGAGCGAGTTGGAATTGGAGGTTGAACCAGTACTTATTGGGGATAACTTCAACCATATGAAGATCTCTCTTGCAACATAGTCGACCTGAAGATTGTAGACATCTTATTTAAAGAGTGGGGATTTGGGGATTTGCCTTTGTGTCATTCTCTAACATACTCGTGAACAAATCACGTGATCCCATCATATGAAAAAAGCACCATTGTCCACAAACCATGCACCCATGGCAATGGTGCTAGAAAGATAAGACACCAGTGAGAATTCCTTCTCGAACCTGGTGGCAAAATCGTTCATGTACGAGTCTGCTAAAGTTGCTACCTAAGTCTTTTCCTTGCCCTTCTTTTTGGTTAGACATTGACCTACATAGTGGCCAAATTTGTGATTTGCAAAGCACTTGAGTTTGCTCATGTTCTTCTTTTCTCTAGCTCCTGGGGTACTTTTCCCTGTTGTGTTCTTCTTCCTTTTACCCTTCCTTACCTGACTCGCAAGGGCAAGGTTCTCATCATCACCCTTCGACTGCCCCCCCTAAAGTGACTCCTCTCGAGTCTCCTCCTGTATGAAATCATCCCATGACCTTTCTCAGTCAAGAAATTTCTCTCGTGCTATGATCACCTTGACGAAGGAAACCCATGGCTTACAAAAGCCATTCAAGGTTGTCCTCACTAGCTCTATATCTGACACTGTCTCCCCAACTGCAATTTCGTGTTTGATACCATGTAGACAATGGCGCTTTGAGACATATGACACATGGTAGGTCATTATTCAATAGGTTTCAAGAGCACGAGGGAGGCATGAGTTTGGAACTTAGTCATAGTGCTACTTAGTGCGTGGGAGGAGTTGGCTCCATTTCCTTTCTAATGCCTTTAGGTGATGTTCTTTAGTTGGACCACGTTTTATTTGTTCCTAGTTTAAAGAAGAATATTCTTTCAATTGTGTTGATGTTGAGAGCTTCTTTTGGAACACTATGTAGTGTCATTAAGGTGTCTGACATGTCAAGCAAACACTTCACCCATCTTCAAGGACAAAATCTTTGTCCCTGAAGATGGGTGAAGTGTTTGCCCAAAATGTCACACACCTCAGCAATACTACACAGTGTTCCAGAAGAAGCTCTCAACATCAACATAATTATGACTCTGAAAACCTACATACTAAATTTTTTTCAATTTCTTATATGATAAACGTATAATGAAAAGTTGCAATTGAGGGTTGCAAATGCATCATCAATGATTGTAGTCTAGCTAGTCTGAAGACTTTGGATAGAGGGGTGAGAAAGGGTCACCTTTACAAGTTACTTACTGATCTAAAAGCACTTGTACATTCCAGTGGCAGGCTAGATGAACCTTTTCATCTGGAGGTGGCACATGCAAAGCTTGCACGTTGGGATGTTGTGGAGACAAGTTCAAAACCTATTAGGGTTGCAATGACTGATCTAGGCTTATAGGGGATGAGAGTGTTGCATAGTACAGGGACAGGGTTTTTGGACTCCTTCAGGTAGAGGAAGTTGGCCTTAATGAAACTCTTGCTCAACTAAAAAGGGCTTCTCTTCAGATGGGGGAGTTGATAGTGTTCAAGTTCACTCTAGTTGCCAAAGGCCTTGAGGTGCATGAAAGGGATTCTCATGTGACTATGCAATTGTTTATCACTATGATTTTGATAGACATAATCTACTTGTCTTAGTCTTGTATGGAGATAAGATTATCTTTACAAGATGTCCCAGACAACTCATGACATGGTGTTTGGACATTCTGGGCTATGAGAATGACTTGAGGGTTGATGGAGTTTAGCATGATCCAAGGCCATGTTTCATCAAATTCACAACTGGTCAGTGTTCTTTGGAGGTTCAAGATGTTGTGATAGCACCTTTTGTTGATAGATACATTGATACTTCTACAACTTACACGATCAATCTTCTAGCATAGTGCAACACTGTGGTGAGCAAAGATGTCATATATGATGAAGGTGTGAGATCTTCAAGTTCACAAAATTCTCCTTTTGTGATTGAGAGAGGAGGTTGTAGTTCCAAAGATTGATTAAAAGACTCGAGATGATTCAGATTCAAAGGGAGAGATTGATTAAAAGACTCAAGATGAGTCAGATTCAAAGGGAGATTGGCTGAGCTTGGGTGTGGATATGCCCTCATCTATTACTCCAACTTGTATGAAGTCAAGATGGCCTACACAAACATCACCAAAAGGCATAGAAGCATGTACGAGTGCCTAGATCTTCAATGGCGACGAGTATTCCTCCTAGAAGATATGTTAGTCGTGTTACTTTAGTTTCCTCCATCCATAAGCCTTCCAGTTATCTTGAGGAGAGAGGTGATGCCTTGATGGAGGAATGTGATGCTTGGTAACCCGTGATTGATCCCATGACTGTTGATTTCTAGGGATTTTCTAGACTGGTAATTACTTCCAATAATTGCATCATTAGATTATCTTGCAACACAATCATTATTAAGCAATTACACAGAAAATATTCAATCGTAAAACAATAATGCTAGTAAGAACAAGAAGAGACAACCAAACACAAGAGACACAAAATTACCCTGGGAAAACCCCCAACCAGGGGAAAAACCCAACAACCTTTTTCTTAGAGAAATTTGTCCATTCAACAAGAGATACAATCTGAACTTTCCAAAAACAAAGATAAACAGACCATAAACCAAACCCAAGTCAAACATCTCTCAAATAGCTTCAAAAAATCGATCTTCCTGTGCCATAGAAATTTCAACTTGATCAAATTTCGTCCTTCCATTTTCTTACTCAGATTTAGTCCTTCCTTGAAACTCGTATTCATCCTAATAGCCCCAGAAGACATCCTCTTTTGAGTGATCCAAATTGTGTTTTTAGAGGAGGTTGACTGGCCTTTATATAGTTATCAAAAGGGGCCCGAATGGACAAATTCTTGGGCAGAGACGACTTGAACAAATGGAGCCGACCTTATTGTTTTGGAGGAAAAATTCATAATTTGTAAATTCAAATTTACTTCTTTTGGAGTCGTCATGGAATCCACAATTTTGTTTATCATTTCACAGTTATGAAGACCGACCGTAGCTACATAAACTTCAACACTCCCTCTTAGCTAGGGAGCTATTCATAATGACATCCACAAATGTTCCCTTGTTGAAAAAAATCTATATATTCCAAGAAAAGGTTGAATGAATCCATCCACCATATGTTCAACACCAAAACCATGTGGAAAGCATCCTATATCAGCATCAAGCACAAACTCAACCCACTAGCAAAACCCTATGGCAATAAGGTCAGAACGCCATTGACCGAGGGAGCATTTTATGTTGTTCATGTAGTCAATCTCTCCAACCATAAATAATGGTTTCGTGGTCAAACTCCATGACCTAAGAGAGTAATCAGAATCAATCTTCCAAACCATAGCTACTAATATCCCAATCAAAACCCATGCCCTAAGAGAGTAATCAAGATTAATCTCTCTAACCATAACAATGGTCTCTTAGCCAAACCCCATGACCTAAAATAGTACTCAAAATCAATCTCCTCAACCATAACCAATGGTCTCCCAGTCAAAACCCATGACTTAAGGGAGGAATCTTGATCTCAATGTCAATATAGTCAATCTTCTCCCAGTTGAACCCTATGACCTAAGGGAGTACTCCAAGCCTCAATACTCATAGAGCCAATCTCTCAACCAAACTCCATGGCTTCCAGGTCAAACCCCATGACCAAGGGAGCAATCCAAGCTTGATGCTTATAGATGTTGCAACATCAACACTTCTTTTCACCAAGGAAGGCATTCTCAATTTCTCCAAGCTTGTCCCAAAAGTACACCAACTTCATCCAGGGATAGAGGCTTTAACCAACTCAACCATAGAAATACATAGGAGCCTCACTGTTCCCTTTCTATCACTTGTTATGACTTGTCATCTCGCACTTGATCAAACAATCCTGAAGCTACCCTGCTTCATAATGTGCCAAACAAAATGCAATACATTCTGATCAATATAAATCTATATATCCAACAGTTGTTACCGTACTCGTACCTCAACACATGTTGTGTCACATGTCATGGCTCAACCATAAACCAATCAGCTTGAATCCATCACCACAGTTGCTTTCCAATTATTCTAATGTCGAAACAAATGTTGCTAGGACAATCCAGGCAAGGCCCTCTACCACTCAGCTTCATCAATTTGGATACCATGCGAATGGCCATGGACTTGTTATCTACAATATTCCATCCTTTTTTACTAAGGAGGATTTCATCCGACTTTTGCACTACTTCTAGTCCCAAGAAGTAATGTATCAAATCAAAATCCTTCTTCTCGAACTTTAAGAGCAACTCCGTCTGACATGACTATCCTTAGAAACAGATATTTTTTCCATTGTTGCTCCTTTTGAAACGTGAGTCCTTTTACTTTCACTAGAAACAAATCAAACACTAACAAGATCAACCAAGACTCATTAGATATCCATCACTACAAGTACATTATGCCCAAGGTAATCCTTCTCTGGTCTAGAGCAAATTTCTTCTCATAGCTTTCTCTCCTTCCTAAAAGAATTTCCCACAAACTTTGCTTCGTTCTTCCATCTGTTGTCAAAGCCTGGGCAGGTCTTCACAATGTACCTGCAATCCTCACTAGGAGGTCATGGAAGAATGATTATAACCCCACAAAGAGGAACAAAGACAAGAGGCTAGCTAATAGTAAACCAACAACAATTACAATCAAAGAATACAATCAAAGAAAGATATAAGATACTTAACGTTTTGAGGATTGTGGGGAATTTGTCAGCTCACTTTTGATCCTTGTTTTCTTACAAAATCCATCTACAAGTCCATCGTCCTAGTCTTCATCATCAACATGTTGTCATTCCTTCCATGAGAAAAGGTATCTTCTTTTAGCGAAAGCATGAACCTTCAATACATAAGGTCTAGCACTAGGTTTTGTCCAAAAACCCTAAGGTTTTTCTTAATCATATCCTTCAAAACTTACCTAGGGTTTACAAACCCTAAGGCAAATAACATTATTGAATTTTGTCATGTGCATCCCTTTTCATGAAGTACTATAAGTCTTGCATGATAGCTCTTCATTAATGTTGACAAAACCCTTATCACAATCAACATCAATTTCTTACAGCAAATTTCTCCTACAAATTATCTTTCCATATCCAAAAAGTCCAAAAACCATGGAATCTTCATGCCTCCGCATATGTGATGAAAGCAACGATGTTCCATCCAAGTAAGTGTATCAAAATTAATGGTCCACTCTGCCTTCATCTTAGCATTATAAATAAACAACATCCTCTAGCCATAGCAAGTAGAGACACAGGGACATGTTTTCAAGGAATATTTCATGAAAGTAAGAGTTCTTCAAGGGAGGTAATGGCATCCCATTGTCTTCTATAGCAAATTTATAAGAGAGCTTGTTCCATCAACCAATGAATGAGCAAGAAACAGACTTCAAATGGTCCAGCAAATTTTGTCCTATGAGTAGTACAACTAGATGATCATCCTTGATTCTTCCAGAACAAGTAACTCAACCTCCTCAAACTCCAGTTCAATAGAAATTTCGATCCTTTAAAAAATACTTGATGAGGAAAACTTATAAATGTCCTTTCAATGTCATCATAACTGAGCTCAGCCCCATATTTCTAAGGTTATGCCATATAAGTAATGGTACCATCTTTCAGCCAATACAATCATAATCATAATGGAGCAATGCAAAACATATCCTTTACAAGAACCCTTACTCTGTTATACAAAATTTGTGTACTGTAGTACAGGATATGTGGTATTGGAGACTTAGATCTCTGCAATTTCAAGGTAGCACCTTAATGAATACATATCAGAGATGACTTGCCTAGGTCACTCAATTCAACTCACATCGAGCTTTAGGAAGCCAAATATTCTCAGGGTACTTGGTCTAACTCTCTTATCCATTCAACTTCAAGGCTAATGAAGTCATTGCCTTTTCTAATACCAAGGTGGCTTACATGCTACAGAGTCCTTATAACATCCTCATAAAAGATGAATAAAATATGAGACATAGAGTCCCCAATCTTTATTTCATTTTAACTGTCTTAATGCAAAGATTAGATTCCAGTATCTGAGACTCACAATCACAGTGTGCTTACATTGTTAACATTGTGAAAATTTCTAAATAGAAATCCAACTGCAGTGATTAATATTACTTTTTCTACTAATTAACTCATAAATAAGTTATCCACAGTGTTCTCATGGCGAATGTCGAAATAAATTCTACTGTAGCCTTCACAATTAAAATACTACAGAATGTAAATGCAAGAAAAAAAAACCTGGCACTATTGCAATCACAATGACACAACAGATATTTTGGACAATCATTTCCGGAAAAACCCGATGTGGGAAAACCGATGCAACAAATGAGGGTTTATTTATTATTTTTCAGCAAAATCTCATGTACAAGTTACAACCAACAAAACAGAAGTGAGAAAACTTATAAACGCTTCCTCACAAATCTTTGATCTTGGAGAAGTACTCATTTTCCCTCTAAATCCTTCTGCGTCCCTCTACATCAATTTTCCCACACTAGCCCAGCGTCAAACTGCCCATGTAGTCCCAGCGTCAACCTGCCTCTGCGTTACCTCTTTCTGCGTCACAGCTTCTACGTTGTCTCTCCTTGCTCTACGTCTTCTTGCCTTGCACTCTCAACTGATGTTCATGCCCTCTCTTTCTTTCTCACCTGCAACTCTCTCTCTAATTCGATTTTCTCTTGCCGAACTTCGACCAGTGAGAAAATCGATCTTACTCGGGTAACTGAGTATCTGCCTCTGGTGTGTTCTCCAAGTGCCCATCAAGCCTCCTCTTATAATCCTCTCATTGATCAATCAACGACCCAGATTAGATCCTAATCAATGGCTAGGATCACATTGACTTGATCTCCGCCTTCTTCTAGAAGTTTCACCCACAGTTTAGATTAATACCCATTAATTATTTTAATTTCCTAAGTTTAGACTTAGGGTCCTATTATCACTTAGAAGTTTTCCCTAGAAGTTATCAAAAGAAGGAATAATCTGAGGTAACCACAAACCAAATCTTTTAGACTCAGGTTCTAGCAAACCTAAGTCCAGAGAGGGCTCTCTCTTTATAATTTAACTTTGTTTTTTATTAAATTTTAGGCTAGTTCTTAGTGTTCATGAGGATTTTGATTTTGATTGAAAGTTGGGGGGTGGAATTTTAGGAACAGATGGATAGAGCTAGCTTTTTAAGCCATTGGGCTATGGAGTTAATCAAAGGATAGCTTAACTGGACCAGATCATTAAAGGGATTGTTTACAGGGCGGGCTAGCAAAGAAAAAGGCAAATCTTCAAAGGGCTAATGGATGGAATGATTCTAACCAAGGTAAAAGGGCAATGAAGAATCCTTAGACCGGGATCAAAATGAGGAACAGAGGGTGATCATCCACAAAGAGCAATTAAGAATTCCCTGCTACACAGAGCACAAGGAGAAACTATGGAAGTAATGGAGCATTTAAAAATTCCCTAACTAAGATAGTTTAGCATAAAACATTAAGAAGGTAAACAGTCAAAACAGAGTGCACTAAAGCAAATTCTGAAATATCATTCCTAGTTTACCATTCAGATTTCATAGAAACACATATGATTATTAATAAACATAAGGAAAAACAATAATACACATGAGAGTATACATATTTGATTTTCCCTTAACACAAGAATCCTGTAAAATGTCTGAACTTTATTCCATGATCCAGCAAGCCAATTCAATCTTCATACAATAGCACTTTGATTTTAGATACAAGTCTACATAAATGTCTTTGAATCCACCTTAAACACTTTGAAATGGGAAGCATTTATACAAAAAATATTACAAAATATCTCATAACAGTTTGAGATTTAATTAAGGAAATAAAAATATCTTAAAGCATGAAGATAGAGACAGATGGAAAACTGCATCATGATGTCCCTCTTATTGTGGTAGTGCTGGTTGTTGCAGTTGAACTTGAGCCCTTTTAGGTTCGCTGATATGTGTACGCTGGAATCATCTTTGTCTTTGGTCTTTAACTGATACTCTTTAACCTGTTACTCTTTGACCTTGTTTACCTATTTCATTTGGCTGCTATTTAAACTTATTGTGGTAAGTTATAGTAAAACTATCATCTTTTCCCACCATTCATCTTCAGGTAATTTTACTTTGAGCATCCTTCTATGTGTCTCGTCTGCCTTAGTGTATTTGGCAAAATTTGGCCTAGTGACAAATAGATGTTTCACCTCATGCTCTAGGAAAAATAGATTTTCTAAAGTATCATATAATACTTTCCCTGTTGGCAATGCTTTAATTCCTGAAGTGCTTTCCTGTTCCTTGGATAGCTTCTTTAATCTGTCAACATAGTCCAATTGGGTCATAAGTTTGTCAGTGATGACCATGGGACTTGGAAGGCCTTTATCCCTCAAAATTTGAATCTTTGCCGTGAATCTGTCAATGCCAACCTGCATGTTATGGCATTTTTCCTCCAGGTTAAGCATAAGGTTTCCTTTAGAAAGAACCCTTTTTTTACTTCAATGATGGCTTCAGTTTTGTCCTCCACACCAAGCTCATTTAGTTCGTGCCTGTTTTTGTTGTTCAAAAAAATGGATGAGTCGATTAGCATCCTCAGGTTGGTCTCCTAAGTCTTCCTTTACCTTTTCTATTGCTTCGGTGGCCACTTTCACCGGTTCTATTTGCTCAAATATTACTCGAATTGATGGCCAAATATCATTGACAGGGTCAATGATATTGGCCCAGAGCATCTCCTTAGTCTGTCCTAGTGGCTTTTGTAATGTTAGATCCTTCTCTAGGACCTTAATCTTCTCACCCATCCTTAGGGCTTTTTGTGTTTCTTCTCTTTGTTGTATTTGGGCAAGCTTGCAGTCAGTTTCTAAGCTTGCTACTTTCTCTTTAAGCCTCTTAAGTTTTGTTGCCTGGATGGACATTTCCTCCATGGCTTTCACTAACTCTATTGTCTTTTCTGCTGAAGTACCTGTTGTTGTTGACTCAGTTGTGACTGGCAGTGCTGTGGCAAGTGCGCTGTTGGTGCCAAGGATGCTGCCAGTGTTGAGAGAACTACAGTTGTTACTGTGGGAATGACAGTTGTGGAAGTGGTGGCCAATTCACTCTGTTTCGACTGAATCAATGTGTCCAATTCTTTCTCTGTTTCTTTCAACTAGTCATTTAGCTTGAGGACCAAGTCCATAAGCTCCTCTTGTCCCTTTTGGGTCTCCAGGACCTCTGTTGTCTGTGGGTGATGCAGTGGTGGAATATTAAGTTGCTTCTTCAAAGCAGCTATGTCATCGTTTTTCTTCTTGATCAATCTTAGAATAGCCTTCACATCTTTGGGATCATGTCCCAACTCAATGATTAAATCCTCCAAGGACTTGATTCTGATGTCCTTTGCCTATGAAAAGGCCTTTTTTAATTGAAATTGAGCTGATATGTTATAAAGAGAATTTTGCAATTGATGAGTTGTGATGGCCTTCCCTGTCAAGGTGGAGTAAATCATCTCCCCTGTGTGTTTGTGCAGCTCAATCTGGTCAATAGGATGTATGTCCTTTGCCAACACTTCAATATCTATCTCTTGGAAGTCAATTGTTGTCCTTGGTTGTTGAGTAGTGGGCTTCATAAATGTCATCTGCATTTTGCCCTCTTTCACATCATAGGCTGACATTAGCCTTGTCTAGTTTGTAGGTGCCATCTTAAGGTACTGGGCATAAGTCTTGGCTTTTAGCCTCTCATTCCTGGCCTTTATATCCTTGTACCTCTCTCATGTCTTGACCTCTGTCAGCAGGCATCCTAAAGGAGGACACCTCAACACTATGTTGCCTTTCCAACATCTGAGTGTTTGATGTGGACAGTTCTAGTGTGCCCCCAGAAGGAGTGGCAGGCCTACTTCTTTCTTTCTTTGTGCTGGTGGCCCCGACAGTTTCTTCTGTGAATTCTGTTCTGACACTGGATTTAATCTTTGCCTTTTGACTAGGCTGGTTTCTGCATATGTTTGTATAGATTCTCTGCCTAATGTAGTGGCCTCCTCCCTATTCCTTTTGAGGCTTCTCTCCTCATTTAGAGTTTGCAAGTTAGGGAGAGTACTCATAGTGGGCTGTTGTGTACCTGTTTGACCTAATTCCTCTAATAGGTCTGGCTATTCTGATTCTTTCTACACCTAGGATTCTTCTTCTATATGAGATTCACTTTGTACCTGTGATTCTCCCTAGGCCTATGATTCAGTTTGTGCTTGTGATTCTGTTTGGGCCTGAGATTCTCCTGGCACCTACAGGAAAGAACCTTCATCAAGCCTTTTCTCTAAATCAATTAGAGCATTTTCAACTGTTACTTCAGTGCTATCCCTATCTACTAAAGTATTCTCCACCCATTCTAATTGGTTTGCATATTTCTCTATCTCAGGGATTCGGTGATGAATGTAAGGAGCCATCTTGTTTCTGTCTCCTGTTGCAAATGAAATCACAAGGGTCATATCTCCACATGAAGCTTTGTTTTATTTTGAGTCTCTGAAGGATTTCTTCTGCTTCTCTTCCAGCTTCTCTGCGATTACATACAAAGGGGCCTAGTTGATCTTTGATTATGAGCGGGACCTTCTTTTTGGCCTTAACAAGATGTACCTCATCTGAGTTGATTATTTGCCTATAGTAGTCCAAAGCAAATAACCTCATTGGGAGGTATCTAGGCATTTTATATGGGGCCAACTCACAGCCATAGATTCTAATTTCTGTGTGTGTTGGGCTTCAAAATGTCATACAAATATCACTCATTACCATATATTTTTCACCTATGCTTCCATTATATCACTCATTATTCACTCCATTTTTCTTATTATTCACCATTAATGGGTCTCATTTATATCTTCCAAATATTATTTATTTTTAAGCATTTTTTAGAGAAATTCTTGATTAAATATTAGAAAATAATATATTTTACTTTATATATGGAAAGTGGGTTGTTTTTGTGACATGTGTAGTTGCCAAGGAAGCTTCCAAGACACCTTTATGTGGCCTTACAGGATCAAATTCGAATTTGAGAAGATAAACCTCATTGAGAAGATGATGATCTCATGGAGAAGATCAAGGACAAAAAGGGGTTATGTGTCTAGATGGTTGAGAGATGTATGGAACTAAAAGAGATATTGGTGGATCATCATTATGAGTTTGTTATCCCATTCCATTGTATAAATAGGAGTACAATCTCCTTCATTTGTAATCTTAGAATCTTCATTTGTAATCTTAAAAAGTTGGTTTGTACATCATGATGGAGATTTTGAAATAAAGACTCATACTTTGATTTTGTTGCTTCTACATTTGAGTGCCCTTTGAAGTGGTATGCTTGTGGAGTTATGGAGGGCCCCCATGGCCTCACTTGCATGCTTATGTTAGGTATAATTTAATTTATGTTTTTATTCATTTCTGGTTTGAAGCAATGGTGATTGCGATATAGTAGGATTGTGAAGAAGGACAATTTGGACATCCTTAGTTAGGAGCCTCTTCTTTTACATCTTCTGCATCATAAGCCATTGTTAATTAGTGCTCTTAGATTTATCTTCATGAAAGTAGTATTGTAGGGAAGGACAACCTGGTTCTCCTAAGTTAGGAGCCTCTTTCCTCATATATTACATATATGAATTAGATTCTTGTTAGATATTCTAACTGTTGGAAGAAATCTTAAAATTCATGTGTTCTTGTAAGGGAACCATAAGATCTCCGACAAATTAGAAATCTTTCTAGATCTATATATTTTAGATAGGCACTTCTAAGTTTACCTTCCCGGGTTGACATTAAATTAAACTCTGATTTGCATCCGCATTTTAGACCCAACATTTTGGCGTCGTTGCCGGGGAAGTGCAACTAGAAGGATTTAGTAATTATTTCATGCAGTTGTTTTTATGGACTAATTTGTGGAACTTGGTGACAGCAGGTTCATAAAGGAGTTCAAAGTTTGGAGCAGTTTTATTTTATTTTATTTTCGCACATAGATAATTTAAATTCAGTTCTTATTTTAAACCCCCCGTTTCGCACTAATCCATCTACGGATGAGGGCTTTGACAATGTTGGACAGGTACTTCTTGGAGAGCAAGGACAATCACCTTGAGCCAACTCTAAGACAGGATTCTCACATACTTGTAAAATATAATGTAAAATTTTTAAATCTTGATGTGAGCATGTTCGAACTTTTAATCCGTAGATGGCTTGACTGGAAGCATTCTTTTACTTAGGAAATAAATAAATATTTCAAGCAAGATAGGTAGAATAGATTAAAAAATAAAAATGAGAGCTCATTAGAAGTCATTCTCAATAGAATTTTCTTTTAGTCATATATTTTAAATCATCATGAATAAATTTGCATTTCTATGTTTTGTTTCTGTATCACGGGTGATCCAGGAGCTTGATTATCGGAAAGCTTTGTCTTCCGAGAGTCTAAATGCCCCCGTGACATTGCAGAAAGAGTATAGACAATGCGAGGTTTGATTGCAGATCTTAATTGTGTTTTATCCATCCACGCTCACCTGCATAAATAAAACCAAATCAAGAGATTAGTATGCTCTCTTCTTGCGCTTCGTGTGATCTAGAAGATCAGAAAATCTATTGATTTATTCCAATAAAAATACTCTTGCTGGAAAATTGATCTGCAATGCGACAATAAAGAATTTTGTGAAGAAAAAAATCATCTTCAAAACGCAACCCCTTAAAAACGTCAGTTTTGAAAAGCAGTTTGTGATCAAACCAGGGCAAATCTAAACAAACGAAGACATGGGTTTTTTCCATAATATAATGAATTATATAACCCAGCAATCGTTTGCTTAAATTCCTAACGGTCTAAGAGGAAATCGTGGTTCTTCGGGACCCTATTTTGGTAACTGCGTGAATAAAAACGGTTTTGTACATTTGTCTTTTGAAGGCTCTATCAGGTGGATAGGCTGATTGCCATTTGCTTTGTGCGTCTCAAGTATCATATCTTTGCAGCTGTGTAAAGCCCAACCAGTCAAATTCTGTACTGTGCTTTCAAATTTGAACTTTTTTTGTACTATGGGATCCAACTTTTTTTTGAGTTTGTTCCACTCAAGAAAGTCCTCTGTGTCATATGCCAGATTTCCATTTGCAAAAACCAGACCAGCACTTGCAATTAGTAATGTTATAATTGTATAAAACAGGGTTGTTAGCTGGAGATAGCATCAGAAAGAAACCTGCTATACCAACCAGAAATGCCATAGAGGTTACTTTTCCCCTTTGTATACATGACATGCTTGGCAATCCCATGATGTTACAAAATGTGTGCGCCACAATTGGAGCAGCCAGATGCCCTGTTCGAATGAAGAGAGAAGATGCATACCATCCAAATAATATAGTATAGCCAAAGAAGCAAAGGTATCATGCATGCTCTGAAGACCAGCTCCTCTGTCAAGGGTGCCACCACATAGTTGCGCCATGCTTGAATGCCTGATCCCATGGAAACCGTAGCATATGCCCACTTTCTGTATGCACTTTTTAGATCTACTGCTCCACAATAACATTGCAATTCTTCTTCCTTCCATTCAGTGATAAACTCTTTGGGTTACGTTTTGTTTGGGTTTCTTTTTCATTTTTAGTTTCAATTTGTTTTGTATTTATTGTTATATATTATATATTATATTTATTTTTATTTGTTTTGATTTATATTTATATATTTTCAGTTAATGTTCGATTTCTTTTGATTTGTATTTGTATATTTTTAGTTATAATTTTTTTTAATGATTGATTTGTTTTGATTTATATTTATATGTTTAGTCTATGTTTGATTTGGTTTGATTGTATTTGCATTATTGTTATCAATTCTTAATGATAGAATTTGTTTTGATTTATATATTTATTTAATGTTTGAATTGTCTTAAATATTAATATATTTAATTATATTAATATATTATATAATAATACAATCATTATATTAGTAATACAATATTAGTTACACTGGCAGC